>JAEIII010045122.1:0-10121 GCA_018905755.1 Drosophila ohnishii | reverse complement strand
CTGCAAGGGTATACAAACTTCGGCGTGCCGAAGTTAGCTTCCTTTCTTGTTTTAAATTTAAATAAAATGGGGAAATAGAAAAATATATACTTATTTTTTGTATATAATAAGATCATAAGATCATATCCGTAATATGGAAAAAGAAGATTAACTCTCTGAATACTATTTTGGGAAAAACGTTAACGGTGCTGTTGCCAAGGTATTTCAGTATCCTTGTTTGTTTGGGAAATGTAATAAGCATTTATGTATACGCATTTTTTATGCATAAGCAATAACCACAATATATACATCATATACATCACGAAAGGTTTTAAAGCGTAAATTAATTATATATGCCAATCTTTAGGATATACCGCTTCGTTGAAAAGTTATTACAATTTAATTTATATTTTCAAGTTTTAAAGTTTCATTTCATTTACCTATACTTAATATATTTACAGTTTGACAGTTACAGTTTTACATTCGCAGCTTTATTTTTTATGTATATCTACCGATTTTTTATTATTTCAGAAATTCGGTTTAAATTTTTTGAAAGTCGGAAGACCATATCATATAGCTGCCATAGGCCTTCCTAAAAAATGTATTTACCGATCCTTCCTATGCCAGCTATATGATAAGGTCGTCCGACTTTCAAAAAATGTAAACCGAATTTCTGAAATAATAAAAAATTATCATATCTCACAGAAGATGAAAATGTGTTGAAAAACAGCAAAAGCTATTTTTTTTCTACAAATTTGTCGATCATTTCTATGGTAGCTATATGTTATAGTCGTCCAATCAGGCGCATTCCGATATATACATATAGCAGTGAGAGTAGTCAGAAGACTAAGCATTCATTCAGATAGCTTTTAAACTGAGGGAATAGTTGGCGTTGAATCGGACAGACGGACATGGCTAGGTCGACTCGGCTGTTGATGCTGTTCAAGAATATACATACTTAATAGGGTCGAAAATGTCTCCTACATTGCGTTGCATACTTCAGACTAAAATTATAATACTCTGCCATGGAATAAAAAGTTTCACAAAGGTGAAAGCATAATCTTTCTACTTAAATACTTTAAAAAACCACCAATGAGGGAATTTTCGTCCGTTACATTGCATTTATCGAACGACATTTTGCAGAACATTTTTTATTTTGTAGCCCTGAAATTCAAAAAAGTTGTGTGTCTCTGCTATTGGTTTGGATCTCAGATGTAAAATTTTTCCTGCGACATCTAAGATCCAAACCAATAGCAGAGACACACAACTTTTTTTAATTCCAGGGCTACAAAATGCCCTTCGGAAAACGCAATATATTGGCATTGGCGGTTCTTATGAGAAATAACAGTGACAAGTAATGGCTAGTTCTTAATTAAGCCTAACAAAGATAAAAACACAATAAAGTCTTCGGAGCGAGCTACAATTTATTAACACAAATGAAACCTCTTTTGTTTATTCGCATATTATTTTCAGAGTTTGAACGCACCCATTACCCCGACGTCTTTGCACGTGAGCGCTTGGCGGGAAAGATTGGATTACCAGAGGCCAGGATACAGGTTTGGTTCTCTAATCGTCGGGCCAAATGGCGTCGCGAAGAGAAGCTTCGTAATCAGCGAAGAACGCCAAATTCAACAGGAGCCAGTGGCGCCTCATCGTCCACTTCAGCAACCGCTTCCATAACAGATAGTCCCAATAGCTTGAGTGCTTGTTCTTCTCTGCTAGGAGGGGGAGGATCAGTGGCAGGAGGTGCCCCGGGCTTATCTTCGCCAAATATCTTGGCCTGCAGCGCTGCTCCAGGAGTACCTGAGAGTACCGATAGCCCAACGCCCACAAATTTACACCACAGATCTAGTGCAAGCTCTGCTGATAATACCCAAGGGCGCAGCAATGAAGACTGCAGAGGAGGTGGCGGTGAGACGTGTTCACCTTGTCCTCTTGAAATTTCCGGCCAGCAACATCACCAGAACAACATTTCTCCTCATGTACATGCCCATGCCCAAGCGCTGGTTCCTACCATATCGCCGCGGCTGAACTTTAGCAGTGGGAACTTTGGGGGCTCCATGAGTGCCATGTACTCCAATATGCACCATGCAACTGCTTTGTCCATGAGCGATACCTATGGGTGAGCGTCTTCATTTTTATTTGCATTTTAGTATTTACATACAAATACTCGTTTATAGATAAATACTAAAAAAATAGTTAAGTACTGGTATATTCAATGTAAACCTTTTAAAATCAATCAAACCCTCAGATCAATTGGACCCGTGCCCAGCTTTAACCATCCCTCTGTTGTTGGCTCTTCGCTTGCACCACCAATATCGCCAATATCCCAACAGGGAGGCGATCTTACGCCTCCTTCACTGTATCCTTGTCATATGAACTTACGACCGCCGCCACATCACCATCTGGTTACGAATGATGGTAACTCCCACATAGACTCTAGAGGAAACTGTAGTGGATCATCGGGGGGATACGAGGCACTGTCTGCCTATGCTTTGCCACCACCACCGCCAATTCCATGTTCCAGCAGTGGATCATCTTTGAATTTCTCCGGAAGCTCTCCCTCGTCCAGCACTACCGCCGCCGCCGCTGGTACCTCCGCCCATCATCATCATCATCCTCCCACTATGGAATCCCGTCACTCGCCATCCTGTGGATCCAACTCCAATCACCTGGGTATTGGGCATTCTTCTGTCTTTGCCACGGACTCAATTTCACCGACTGTGTCTCCATATATGAGCTACAACTATGCAGCAGCTGCAGCTTCGTCTTCCTCCAATGCCAATGTGGGGGTGGTCACAGCCCCTGTTTCTGGGGGAAACGTACCCTCTGGAAAGCAGCAGTTTTTCGCCTCTTGCTTTTATTCACCTTGGGTTTAGGTTTATACTTAGTTATAAGATGCACTCTGAAATCCAAAAATAACGTCATAAAACTAATAAATCGAATTTACATATCTCTTACCTAAATATAGAAAGAGGTTGTAGAACAAAGGTCCGCCCCTAATTCCTATTCCTAGAATATTTTTGTGTCTGAATTAAATAATTTACAAGTATAATCAAAACTGAGAACCCGGTACTGACAATATACTTTTCTAATTATGTATGTTGTAATTTATGAAACACTTAAATTAAACAGTGCGGATGTCAGAAGAAAATGTTGATAAAATAAGGCGAATGCTGTGCAACACCCAAATAAAGACAAATATTGCTAGGAATGTTGGTGCTGCAGATACATATAAGTGCAAATGTTGCAGGAGGTCAACATAAACAAACAAGGACTTCAATATTTATTACGATTTTGCCTCCCAACCGGTCCTAATTTTCTGTATCATTTTACTGTAAGCCACATTTCATTTGAATATACTTCAGCTACCTTATATTATGATTTTTGGGGATGGAAGTGAGCGTAAAAAAAAATTCTATCTGTGCAACAGATATGCATTTTGTCACCAAATTTAGTAGCGCCTATAATCTGACCTGCGGCTTTACACGGGCGGACAAATAGACATGTCTAAGTCGATGAAGAATTTATGTCCTTTTTGTGGTCGGAGATGCCTTCTTAAGCTTCGTTTGGCAGCATTCGGTAAGCATTTTATAAAGATATGAGTGTGGTATGTATCTAAGAATAATGTCAAGTAAGTGCTAATGATAAGTACCGTAAAACATGTGGTCGATGTTTGTTTTAGACTGTTTAATATGTATTATTGTTATTTTATTTCAGGGCATTAAAATAATTGAGACGTTTTTTGTAATTTTATGAAATTGAGACGCTACCATAGCTGCCACGGGAACGATCGGTAGATGTAAAGAAAAATAAAAAATTAAAATTCCAATTGCTTACAAACTTTAATTAAAGATTGAACAAATATATATAATCTCCAATGGTTTTTTCACACGGATGGACAGACGTGCATCACTAAATCGAGTGGACTAGGGATGAAAATTAGTCCCTAGGTGGGCAAGAAGTGGCTGTTTTAGCTCCCTTTCCGACTTCGACGGTCCGCAGAATTTTACAGAAGTATTTTATTTGTATTTTATTTTCTTTATTATTTTTTTTTTTTTTGTTGGCTGTTTGTGTTGTTGCTTTTTTATACCCTTGCAGTGAAGGAGACCTTTCCGACCCTATAAAGTATATATATTCTTGATCAACATCGATCTAGCCACTTCCGTAGCTCCGGCTGTCCGTTTTTACGCTAGTTCAACTAGTCCCCCAGTTTTCTATTTTAATTTTATGAAAATCGGTTGCCTATAGCATATAGGCTGCCATAGGAACGATCGGTAGATGGAGAGAATAATGAAAAGCTGTGAATGTAAAACTGTAAAATCGTAATCATAATTAATGCACTTTGCCAGTACTAATTGCATTTTAAAAAGAAAGTATTGCGAACTTGTCGTTTGTTTGTAAAAACACTGCATCGGAAGTCTTATTTGACTTCGCCTTGAAAATTCCGAAAGTCTGCGAAGTTTTTAAAGTATTCCATTAATAAAAGTTATTTCACTTATTAAATTTAATTTATTTTAAAATTGTATTTTTTGTTCGAATATTAGAATGGCATTTAATTAAAACATAACTTTAATGGTAAAACAAATAAAAATAATGAGGGATGCAATATTTTTTTAGGAAAAAATATTATAGTACTAACGCAATTTTATTCAGAAATGCTACAATTGATCAAAATTTGACAAAAATTAGCATATTCTAAAACAAATTTCGAAATATACGATTCCATACGCAATCTTTCATTGGCCATTTTTTATTATTTTAAAATATTGATTTTAATTTTATGAAATTCGGACTACTATATCTTATAGCTGCCATAGCAACGATCGGTAGATGTACAGACAAATGACAAGCTGCGAGTATAAAATAATATAGTTATTTTATACGATTAAGCAACATTGTAAATTTGTTTAACCCATGGACATTTGGAGACTGTTTCCATTTGTGTATTAGTACTGGCAAGATCAAAATTAGCTTTTTCGTCAAGTCCTTATGCATATTTCGCACACCGCATTCTCGTTCACAGTGCAGCCACCTGTGACGAGCGGGTTGTTGTCCAGGAGCAGTTACCTATACGATACCGCTAGCTGATCGGCGATAGTTGGGCGATCGACGATACAACTATACCGATACCGATAGAGAAGAAGAAGAGCAACGGGAGAACAAAGAGCACGCGGTCCGGACTAAAAAACGGAAACATAATTCTATAAGTTTTCGTCATGATAAATCAGCTTATGGGGGGGGTATACATGCAAACGGCCAAAATTTAGGCAATTTTCGTGTATTTTTTATGTAGGAAATAGTCAAGCAATCTTCGTAAAACTTTGGATATACTTATAAGTAGAGATAAATAAAGAAATTTGTTATAAACAATATTTTACAAAATGGCGGACAAATGGCGAATAAGTGCTATTTTCAGGTATTCAGATTTCACTTATCCCCATTTAGGTTCAAATAAAAGATAATTTCATGCTGATCATAATAATTTTTGATTCCCTCCTATATGTTACATAGGTTTTTGTGAATTGTGTCCATAGCATAGGTAAAAATGCAAAAATTTAAGGCTGAGAAAAAGACGTTTAAAGTTTTTGATGCGCCCACGTTAACACTTGTATAGCTTGCGTGCATACTTGATTTGAGGCACTTAGAGTTAGAATTCGACAATGAAACTTACACAGTATATTCTTTAAGTAATAAACTATCATTCAAAACCCGTTTTGTTGACCTTTTAAAAAAAATAATTGAAAACTTTTTTTATTTATTGTATTACAAAAGGTTCATAGTGAATAAAAAATTTTTTTTTGCCTCGATACGATGGCTGTTCAAAAAGTAATGAGACTTCAAAGTTGGTGGTGGAAAAAAAGGTGTCGTCCCGGCGGCCACGATTCTGGGTCTCCGGAGCGTCTCAAATGAAAAAAAAAAAACGGGGTTATAATCAGTATAAATGTCATTCTCGGGTGACTTAGGAAAATAATTTTGTAATTTTTTTTGACAAATGGCGGTCATTCAAAAAAAAATTTCAATTTCGGGTTTTTTTTTTAGTTTAGTGTAAAAATAAATAGTAAACATTTTTTTAAAATTAAAACCTCCCGTCACCCGAGAATGGTGACAATTCTGCGTCGATTCCACTTTGTTTCATGAAAATCGGTTAAGTTGAACTGGAGATATCATGGCCGCCAGTTCGAAAAACGTGGTTTCGAGATAAACGCGTTTGAAGTTGAAGTAATTTTAAAAATTGCTTCTTTTGACGAAGACCTCGCTTCACAAAAAAGACTGTATCTTCTAAAGTATTTCGAAATCCTAAAAATCCTTTTAGGGGCATATTCACAACTACCCAAGCTTAAAAAAATGAAAAAAAAAGTTAGAAAAAAAAAGTTGCTCAATGAGAAGACCCCCTTAAACATATTCAATAAAGATTACTCCACTACTCTAAAAAGCCATCTCTTCGCACACCTCTAAATATTTCTAAATATGGCTGGTTCTGCTTATATTTTTTTTGTAAGTAGCGCGTGATATTTTTTTATTATTGCGTTTAAGCATCAATTTCTAAACAAAAATAAAAATAGGCCGTAAATTAAAAATATTCTTTAAATTTACATATTACTATAACAATAGACTTTTAATTTAATTTGTTTTCTGGAAATCCCCGTATGCAATGTATTAAAACGTGTACATACAATAGAAAATATATATATAATATAATATATATGTATGTATATATCCTGATAGTTTTTCTATTCATTTAACCATTCAAAAGCAAACTTCAAGGGTATGCAAACTTCGACGTGCCGACGTTAGCATTCTTTCGTGTTAAATCAATTTCAGCATTTCGGACAATTTTTCTCAATGGCCCAAACAGGTCATACTTTTAAACTCGTTCGTCTTTGAGAAGTCCTAATATGTGTATTCTAGAGCTTTACAACACATTTCGATTACAATCTGTAAATATATAGATTTAAAGAAATATAAATCTAGAACTGGATATAAACCCTTCGGCTTTGTATACGGATCATAATCACTACTGAGGATCGACCGGTCAATTAATATAAGAACCTGAAAGAGGAAAGCATTTGTAACACTTAAATGTTTTTATTTGTCCTGTTTTCGCATTGTATAGTACAAACATGTGCGACCCGAAGTGGCTTAACTTCTTGCTTTATATGTATATGTATATATTTTATATTTCACTTATTATAAAATAGGCTGTAGCTTGTGAACATGCGCTTTAAAATTGGCTCTTAAGAATTCGCTCTCACTTCACTTAACAAAGTACACACAATGCGCTCTTGGTTTTGCTGATCAGCTGCTCAGCTGCTCAGTTCTTTCTCGACGTCCGAACCACGTAGCTGCTAGCCCACATACTGAAACAATCTACCTTGAACTCTTCAATTTTTTTCGGTTCTCTATGCGAAAGTTAAAACAAATAAATACCAAGGCTAACTATGTGCAACTTGGCGGTCAATAATAATCGGAGTCATTTAAAAACAAACGAAAGATGTGCGAAATTGTACTGCAACATAAAACCAACATAAAAGAAATTCACATAAAAATAGAATTTCCTCTAACATATGTATGTGTATAAAATATAAATAAATACCCAAATAAATATCAAAGATACATATGTACAATAGGTATGTTTCTTCCTTCCAAGTGGTTAGTTATCGCTGAAATACTTACTATATACATATGTACATATATGCATGTATATATGTACATACGAGTACGCATCGAAAAATATTCATGCACAATTACTGTATTGTTTGTATGTATGTATGTATGTATATAAAATAATATGTATACATATTTATGTGTGGATAGAAAAGGAGGCAATAACTGCACTTTTTCAGCGATAAACTGAAGTTCAAGAACGGCCACAAAAATGTATTATTATGTTTATAAATGGTTTTAATTGAATACAATAGAGTGGTCGGCCATCAAGAGAGAGCCAGAGAGTCACTCGTGTGAAACGTGTACAGACAAATGTATACAACTGTTTGGAACTCATATTTGTCTGTTTGAATTGGGGTGGTCATTTTTCTATAGAAATATGTGGTACCGATAAAATTATTATATTGTTATCATTATAAGGGTAATATATATTCTTCAACATAAATATTTTAAATTAATTTGTAAATTAATGAGTAGCTGGGTATAGTCTTGGCTCTCAAAGTTTATACATTCTTAGTCATTATTAAAATCTGGCGTGTGGGTTTGTTTTTTTTAGGGCTATCTTTTTATTGTGTACAAAAAGTTCTAATTTGTACTTTAAACCCTTTCCCTTTTCATCACCCTTGCAGCGTGTTATAACACCAGTCAGAAGGTTGCAACGCAGTGAATATATAAAGTATATACGTATATTCTTGATCAGAATCAACAGCCGAGTCGATCTAGCCACGTCCGTCTGTCCTTCAGTCCACCTGTCCGTTTCTTCGCAAACTAGTCCCTCAGTTTTAAAGCTATCTGAATGAAACTTTGCATATAGCCTTCTGAATACTCTCACTGCTATACACTGCGATTTACTTGAATAGCACACTTTTTTATGCAATTTCAAATCTTGAAATATTTTAACCAAAAAGAAAACTCGCTGATGTTTAAGTTCCTATTTATAGTGTAATCAATTTTAAATATAAGAAAAGTAACAAAACTTAAACTATATTAACAATTAATAAATGTTAACAAAAAAACTTAAAAACTTACAAAATTCCACAACAATTTTGTTTCACATGAATAGCACATTTTTCTTTTATATTTAATTTATAAGTATATTTAACAAACTTAAATATTAGGAAATGTGTTTTTATTCAATAGTGAGTATTAATATATTACACACCATATACATATATATTTGTTAATTTAATAATGGGTTGAGCCCCGCTTATTCAATATAACTTAGAAGTTCAATGTAGTCTAGGGATATTGTATTTTTTTTTTAATTGTTTGCCAGACTCAGAAACCTTTCTGACCAGCCATCCCCAAACATTTTCAATTATATTCAGATCCGGCGAGTATGGTGGCCAGTTCAGGGTTTCAACATTTTTATCTTTTAAAAAAGATTTTAGAACATGTGCAGTATGTATTGGGGCATTGTCGTGCTGGAATGTCCAAGGCAAAAAAAAAAGACAAAATTTTCCAAGGACGTTTAGATACGCTTTGACGTTCATGTTTGAGGATAAGAATTGGAGTTCACAATACCATACAATACAATAGTAAGCTATGGCTCCCCAAACAATATCTCCGCCTACTCGACTATGTAAACGCTCTCTTTCCTCAGATCATGAAAATAATAACTGTGGCCATCTTGCCCCTCCAAATTTACTTTTTTTCATTAGAAAAAACTACGCGCTTCCACTCGTTACACCATGACATATGGACGCGGCAAAAGGTCAACCGAGCTGCCTTTCGTTTGGGGTTAAGCGGTAGTTTTTTTTAAGTTTCAAACGTTTGAGATGTTTAGCTTTCGAAATAACTCGCCAAACAGTAGTTTTGCTCGGGTAAACACCTGCTTTTGCCCTTATCTTGCTCATAGAGTCTTGAGAATTTGAGGCTACCCGCTGTGTGCTAAGGACACTACCTTTGCAACCTTTCATATTTTTTCAATTTTTCAAAATTTTGTTCGCTATATTAGCTACAGAAAGGTCACAATCAATATAGCTTTGTATTTGGGTCTGTTCTTAGTGACTTAGTGACGTTCCACGACCCATAATTGCACAAAATAATTAAACAATGTTTAAAATTCACAAATTAATCAAAAAACGTTTATGATTCAATCTCCTTGGCTGAAATGACACTAAATCTAAAATGTGCTATTCAAGTGAAACAAAAAAGGTGGCAGTTATTGAAGCAAGTTGAAAAGAAAATTTCGGTAAATTTAAACTGTACATTACAGGATTTCCAATTTTTGTTGGAAGAGAGTAGATAAGGAGATAAATAAAAAACAGGAACAATCATTGCATTAGATCAAGCAATTGCTGAGAGATGAAAAAGTCATTTTGGAGTTTGTCAAAACTTTGGCATCGTTGATAAATAACGTAAACAATAGGGGACCCAAATGACTCCTTCGCGAGAGATGTCAGCCTAATCCATATTACATTTTTATACCCTTGCAGGGTATTATAATTTCAGTCAGAAGTTTGCAACGCAGT
>JAEIII010045118.1:0-15160 GCA_018905755.1 Drosophila ohnishii | reverse complement strand
CAGCCGGAGCCAGGGCCGGGCCGTAAAATGCTTCCCGAAAATATGTGTGGAGCACAGTTCAGAGTTCATTTGCAGTGCAATCGATTTTCACATTAATTAAGCCCTAATTACTGTAGCACAGAGACTCCAGCCACTGGCTTATAAATGAAGTCACACTAGACCATTGAATTGAGTGAATATCTCGCCGGAGCGAACCTGAGTACACATTTCACGGCAAAAGGACTCGGTTTTATTAATTCCCATCTGCGGGAGAGGGCTTCCTGCGGCTGCTTTATGCTGCTGTAGCTCCTGCTCTTGCTCCTGTTCATCCCCAAAGGAAAGTCTTAGCTGCCAGGACCAAACCGCATTCGCAGCGCAAAATGAAAACTCTGTGGGGAGGCGGCTTGGGGTTACTTCGTCACCGGCGACCAATTTGATGGCCAACTATAACTATAAACTGGAAAAATATTTCCCTTGGCCAAATTCCAGCTTGCAAATCTATTTCAGTGTTAATTACACGTGCAAAATAGACTGCAAAGGCGCAAGTTTTACGGCCCTGTGCGAGTAAAACTAAAAGTTTAAAAATAAACTACCACAGGACTTTATGGCCGGCTGTTCTGGGGTGCGAATAAAAGCAACATTAAATTAGATTAAAATGGGAAACTCTGGCTGCAGACTCTTGCGGAGTGGCAGCTAGTTGAAAACTTTCACTTTTGTTTGCCAAACTCAGTTATTCTTTGTATGCGTTTGTAACAAAAACCGAGACAGCCTTATTCATTTTGCTGTTTGCGTTTTTTTTTTTTTCTGAGGGCCTTCCTTTTTAATTTCCGACATCTGAATATTTATATGCTTGCTCGAATAACCACCGAGATGGGAGGCTAAATCAAAGGAATGCCTAACAGTGTGCTTCAATTTATTCCAGCTAGGACTTTGCCATGCATTAAGCAGGCAAAAATCGCGCATACGCCGCGTGGCCCCGAGATGCCAGGCATGCAAATGAAACGAGATTCTGTCCGCAAAGCAAACAATTTTTTAAAGCCACGCCGAGTCAACTGTGTTTGTTTATGTTTGTGGGTTTGTTGTGGCTGCTGTTCTCTCTTTCGCCTTTTGTTTGTGTAATATAATATGCATAAAAGGAAACTGTGAGTGTGAGTGTGAGTGTGTGGGTGTGTGTGTGTGTGAGCTCGCTCGTTCGCTTTGACATGAAATAATCAAATTGTCACAATGTCGCTCTGCTTGACGTGACATTTTTCACATCGCGCTTTGGAATGGAATGACAGGGCAGGGAATGGAAGCATCAGGAAGCAGCGGGTTCGGCAAAACACTTTGTGGGTTGCATTAAAATTTTAAAAATTTTTGCATTTCGCATTTCCCTCCTGGTAAATATTTTTCGTGGATTCTTCGCTTTTTTGCCTGATTGATTTTGCAGCGTAACTTTCATCCAATCAAATTTCTAATTCTGTTTGGGTAAAAATCGAATCTGTTACGAAATTAGTTATCCCAAAACCTAGACTTTTAATTGCTTTGGCCTGCAGAATCGTCGAAAAAAGTGGTCCAATCAATTGGCCAACGTAGCTCTGTGGGGAGGATCCTTAGGCATGACGGGTTCACGGGATCTGACAGCTGTGCGTCGGCCCAGATGAACCGAACCAGATATAGATATCGATTTAATCATTAGTGACTGGCTGGCATCGCGCCACTCAAGTGAGCATTCTGCGGAGGCAGCAAAATGAATTTCCATTTTTATTGCATCCAGGCACCGGGCTCACACACTCGTGACGGCGCAGATGACAATGCCAGACTCCTTCGCCCCGGGACCAGTCCCAGTCCCAGTTGGACGAAAGAACCTCCAGACGCGGCCGGGATAATTGCGGCCTTCCCCCGAATGTGATTATGTTAGTTGAGCATAAATAATTTGATTCCCCCATTCGGCGGCCGTAATGATGGCTGCCATTGCGCCATCGAGAACGGTCGCTCGTTTCGGGTTCGTTTGCTAATTATTATTTAATACAAACCCAATAATAAAATATGCAAGAAGCAAACGAAACACGTATAACTCATTTCACAAAATGAAGAAATTTATTCGGTCATAAAATGTGGATTTTAACTATTTTTGGATGGGCGAAATATTGCTGAGAAGATTTGGGGATATTATTTTAGTGAAGGATTAGGAAGGATTATTGGAAATATCTACAGAAACTGTGGACGAATAGAACTTTACATTTATTTTAATTGAAATATAAGTAAAATGTATTCCCAATTGTTATTCTTTTTATTGACCAAAAGAAAAAGTTCAAAAATAAGAAGATGTAAAGTGTATTCATTTTAAAATAATAAATTAATTTAAAGTTTAAAACATTTGCTTGTATTTATCATTAGATTGTTTATTTCTATGAATATTTAAACCATGAAATAGTATATGCATAAATTAAAGTGTTGCAGTATAGCTTAATGTAAATGTGTTATCTAGATTCTTTTTGATGGAAAACTGGAATATTTATAAGCAAATATTTATAAATTAAATGCTTAAGTTTAACCTAAATATCCTTTGCACTGTTTAGTTGCCTAAAGCTTCTTGTTTTCCAGAGTGCTTTGGCTTTGGCTTTACCCCAGAACCGCCAACATTCATCAAATTTGCAGTTTGGCAAATTTATTTGCTGGCTAAACGACTTTTTAAAGAGCTGTCGTCGCTTGGCGTGTGTATTTTTATTTTTTTTTTTAAGCTGACATGGATTTATGACGACTCTGTCTCCTGTCCCTGTCTCCTCTCGGAAAATCCTCCCTAAATGGGTCGGGCGATACTTTGCCCGCCGTAACTTTCCCCCGGCGACTCGACTCTTCGTGCTCGGTGACATTCAAAGATTGATGCGTCCCGCATCCACAAGTAATCTCCTAAATTGTGTGCATATTTGTTTAGCCAGCCAACAAGTCAACGCATTTTTAGCCCAGTTTTCCTGTTTTAAAAGGGTTTCTTTCGCATGCACTTTGCGGCAGGCTTTCAGGCGTCCTTTTATGTTTGCCTAATCGCTCGAAAGGGATCCTGGCATGCAACTGGTTGCTTATTCCAACGAATTTAATTGATTGTGGGCCGATGGATAAACTCGACGCATATGGTGGCCACTCACTGGCTGACTCTGGCTGACTGACAGTCTGACATTTTGGCCGGATTTCCAACAGATTCTTTTTAGGGGCATTTTTGGGGCTTTTGTTTGCGCAGACATTTTGATTTATGAGTTCGCAGGACGAGGGGCGGACACACACCAAAATTGAAATTTTACAAAAAACTTTTCGGGCCTCAAACAACAGGGAGGGAGCACAAGGGGACGGCAACCGAAAAAAATTGAAGAAAAGAAAAGAGAAACTCATTGTATCGTAGCAGGTCCCTTTGGTAATGACATCGCTGTCGGGCATAAAAACTTTGGATTCCTGTATCCATATCCTGGCACACATTCAGCCAAGGATAGGTTCTCAAATTGTTGCCTGGGAATAATTTGATGCAGTCGAGAGGACAAAGTGCCAGCAGTGTTTGCTAATGAGTCCAAGGGGAGGTGACTCAGCTCGTCTCCGGGCAGGACATGGAATGTTCGGTTGTCTATAACGACGCCCGGTTATTAAAACTTAAAGCGTTCCCGGATGATAAATCGGCCGCGTTGATTGATGTCTAACAAGGATAGGCAAAGAATATATGAATTCTGAGAAATAGCTGTGAATATTTCATTATATGCAGGCCTGCTCCGGTTACCACTTGCAAAAGTTTTGTTTTTAATAAAAAAAGAAAAAAGTTTCCTCTTGACGAAATACAAATTAAATTCCTTTTTCTCCAATAAATCGGAGCTTATTTGCTAAAGAAAAAAATAGTTTACTCGTTGGTCTATTGATGTTAAATTCACTCCATCGGTAGGTAAATATAATACGTAGTTATTTTTTAAATAATTCTTTTGTGACCCCTCCTCGGACTTAGCAAAACCAATTTAGTTGTGGTTTTCAAAGTTTTCGGAAAGTTTGTGGAATAAAATACACAGTTTTAAATACCTATGAAAAAGTTTATAAAAGAAGAGTAAAATACTGGTTTTAAATATATTTAAATGAATAAATTCAATGATGAAAGAGCAGTAAAAAATGAATTAAAACCACAGGAATTAAAACTGCTAAGCTGTTCGGACAGTATTTTGCTTGATTGTTATGTATTTGTGTTATTAATAAACACTAAACCCATCATAAAATATGGAATTTAATAAAATATACATTAACCTATAAAAACTAATTAACAATATAGTATACCTAAAGTAGTAGTAGTGTTTCGTGCTCACATAAATTTTCTCTCTCAGGTATTACAGGCTTTATTTTTTTAGTAATAAAGTCCTCTTGTACCTCCTTTGAAATTTCCATTCTTCGTGAAGTGAAAACTGCTGTTTATGTTATTCATGAAAATAAATATGTTCACAATATGAGCTTTTATGTGGTTATTTTTCCAGCCAATGTTTGCCATATTCCCAGGAGCATCTTGTTGATATTTACATTTTTTTTTTGTATTGTTATAAGACCCACATTTTGCGCAAAGCTCATCAGAAATAACATTTGGCACTTTCATTAGATGCCACACTTAGCTCGGCTCAACCGAACCGAACTCGTGCCATCTGTCATCGTTGCTCCCGCCTCCTGCCGGGTGCCTTCTGCCTGGTGAACCTCAAACAAATTGAGGACGTGTGCATTTGTGGCTTCTTCAATTCAATATTTGCCCACCGAACACTGAGTAAATAATTCCGGGCGCCGGCATACTACACATTCATCTTGATCATAAGGAGCCGCCGAGTCATAACGCAGGAGTGCTGAGCAGGCAGTCAGGCAGTCAGGCAGCTACCTTTGACCTTCTGGCCAAAAATGGCAGCTGGCCACGCTCCGGCAGCTTCACACTAATGCCAGCCAAGTGTAACACACCCGCCCACACACACAAATATTTGCACACGTTAATGACTCGCTGCGATGTCAGAGCACAGCAAAAAAAAAATTAGTCTAGTGCCAAATTAAGTTCAATTTCCGCATCTTGAAAGTTTTCCAAGTCTGGTTTTCCTTTTTGTCTCCTTCCAAACTTTATATAATTATAATTCAAACTTAAATCTTAATTTATTAAGTCCTTGTCTTCGGACAAAGTCTTTGAAAATGTTCTAGTCCTCGAACTTGAAGCCACAGAAGCTTCAATAAGACTGCCAAGGATGGTGTGTGGCCAGGACAAGGAGCAGGAGTAGGAGCAGGACTTGGAGTCTCATCATCAAATTTCGCATAACATTGACCCCGTTTCATTTAATACAAATTATAGCAGGGAATCTGCCGGACTCGGCTGCTCCCACGCTCGCCATCTCGGCCCAGTAAACAGCATGGACACGTAATTTTCATTGTGGCAGCCCCCATTGGTGTCCTGGCTCCGGCTCCTCCCTCATAATTATGCTAATGTGGCTTGGTTGGCTGCTGAAATGAGCAAATATAGACACAAATCAATGGCGGTTGCAGTCCAAGTTGCTGTTGTCTTCGATGTTGTGCACTGTAGGAAATTGGGAATAAGAAATACAACTTAAAGTTGTTTAAAATCAGCAGAGACTTTAATTCTAATGAGAATTTTTTGGTTCAAATTAAGTGGTCTTTAATACAATATTATCGAAAGGCTGGTTGGAGGTGTTTCCCGGAACAATTTTCATTTAATTACCTGGCTGATTGAAACGCAAAGTAAGCAGGTTTTCTTAGAACCCGATGCGCAGTTCTGGTTTCAGTTCAGTTCTAGTTTGCTCAGTGCAGCAGAGTGGTGAATGCAAATGCCAGGATACGGACCCAGAGCACACACACACACACACACGGAAAGCTCGTCATTTAATTAAACGCTGCACATGTAGCAACAAATGGCTTCAATGCCGGAAATTGTTTAAGCGCCAAACAAGCGGGCTCGGGCTGGGAGTGAATCTCGGCCGGGCCAGCAACAGTTAGCCATGGTTTAAGCCCACTCGGTACCCCCAGCTCTTTCTTGGCCGACCATGTCCACCCATCGAGTTACCCTTAATCGCCGTTTAAGCTTTGTGGCGCAACAATTGTTGGAGCGTAATTAATGCGATTTGGTTATGTTCCCATCGATTGGCCCGCCACATGTCCTGTGAGGCAGGGCAGGGAGGGTTGTCTGGCGCTGTCCTGGCCTTCGTTGCCGACTGGACCATTAACTGGTTGGCTGGCTTTTGTGCCGAACTAAAGCATAAACATTTTCCCAGAAAATGTCAGTCATCGCAAAGCCCTTTCCCATTGTATCTGAACTCTTTTTCTGCCGCTTCTGCTGTTTCTGCCATTTCATTTGAAATTTTATTGTTATATTTTTCAGAGCCCGTAAATTTTAATGGTGACCATGCGAGAAACAAATACGTTTTCCGCCACATTAATTTGTAATTACAATTTTATTGAATGGTGAATTGTTGTCCATATCAAGTTTAGTTGACATTTTAATAGACTTCTATAAATTATGCTTCTTTTTTTAATAAATTGAAAAGTTTAACTTGGGGGAGATAACATAAATTAAATGCAGGAAAATTAAATTATCTGCTGAGGAATTTTAGTATTCTAACATTTTATTTATAATTCCCACACAAAGAAAATTATTTTCCTTTAATTATCGAACCGGAATTATAATTTTCCTTGTCAAAACACAGTTCAATGAGCTCAGATAATACGGTTTCATTACTGCTAATTAAGTATGTAATTTTCAAACATTCCTTTGAATTGCATTTAGTTTTCATTTTCACACTTTGCGGTTGAGCGTTGATGATTAAAGGTTCTCCGTTGGTCCTTAGAACAATAAGAATAATTGTCAACGACTTAACCCTGCCCTTTCCTTTTCCAAACCACTCATCCTTCTGGCACATCTGCTCATTTGTGCACACTTTGACCCACTTGTGTTTGCTTTACTTTCAGTGGCGGTGTTGGACTTGCTTGTCCTTTTTATTTTAAATAAATCATACGACCCGTGTACCGCAGAAACCGCTGCACAAACACAGCCACGCACCCGCCCACAGGCGTCCGCACACAATAATAAATGGCAATGGTGGGGGGGCAACCCTTATTCCTGGCTCAGCGCATCCTCCTGACCATGTGCAGTGCCCTACATATACACGGACTCTCTCTACTTCCTCTTGATGAATATCATATATGCTAAGTGGTTTGGGGTCGCCTTTGTGCGCCCTTTTTTTACAGTTTGCGGGGGAGGCTTTGAACTTCACAGCTGTCTTGAGCCACAGAAAGAAAAGAGAGATGCTTTACCTAGATAAATAATTCATTTAATAAATTCAAGACTCACAACTTGTTTTATAATACTGTCTACTAGAGAACTGCTACCAAAAACTGCAACTAATTTTTTTTTTTATTATTATATTTCTTTTTATGAATTTATTAGCACTTCTTTTTCTGCGTGTTCGCTCGCAAATCGAAGTGTGGCCGGAACCAGTTGCACTTTTTAAATATTTATGGCCGTAATTTGTATGTGAATTGCCTTCGATTTGTTGTCGCCGTAGATTTCCTTGGAGATGTTTTCGGTCCTGCTTAGGCCAGCATTTATGCAGTTTAATTATTAATCAGTGCATGTGGTGCCGTGGAACAGTCACGTAAGTGGCTGCCTGTGGTTTTGGGACCTGTCCCTTCAACATTGGTAGATTGGTAGTGGCTTTGGGCTTACCTTTGGCTTTTTGGCGAACGGTTCATTGACACAAAATCGATGTTCTAATTTTGAACTTTGGTCTGAACTTGGGAGCCCGCGAAAAAAATTTAGATCATTCGACAAAAGCATTTCATTAAAAATTACGCAAAGGAAATAATTTATAAATGATTTTGTGTAATCGCAGAGTTTGGCTTTTTAAGTTCATAAAACGTTGAACATTTTGTGAGATACCATTGTTTTATAAATACTATATATACATATATTATGCAGTAAATTTAATAAATCTTTAGGAAGATTATTTGCTAACAGTGATTAACCCGAATATATTTTTAAATTTATTTCTTGCTCTTGAAACCCGAAATCTTTTTGTATATTAAAGAGGATTATACAACTTTGCTTCTCCACAAGCTGGACACAATTTCTCCGAACAAATAGTTGTATAACAGAAATATATTAAGCTAAAGTGTTTAAATTTCTTGCTACTTGGACTTCGACTAAAATCCAGGGCTTTAATACGTAAGCCATTAAATTAATAGTATCCAAAAATTCTACATAATTGCAAACCCAACAGAAATATTCTCCTTAAATAAGACGATTAGTTTGTTTAAAATATATAAAATCAAGCTTTTAAAAACATACCAGATTTGATGTGTACACAATGAGATTTTACCATTTTGTATTTGTGGTATTATCTGGACAACAGCTGTAAATTAAGCGCCTAAACGTTGACAGTAGGGCCTCGTGAACGCTTGGGCCCGAATCCTGTGCCGAAAAACAAATGACTTCCCACTTGTCACACTGTTTGCCTGGCGTTTTCCCCCCCGTTCGCCGAAAAACCCCATTCCACGTTGGCTTCTGGTCTCTCCGAATAGTCAATATTGTGAACCAGAGCGACAACCTTGTCGACAAGCACTTGACACCGGCAAGTTAGACACTTAATGTTCATACATACGTACCGAGCGTGTAACGAGACTTTCCCCCATTTCCCTGCCGCTTTTCCTGCCGTCAGCCAGTACATCTTCTGTAGTCAAGCTCGACGCTTATTTTATAGTAATATATGCCCCCACCGAGCAGGGCTTAGGGCATTATTGGGGGTCGGGGTTTAGACAAGCGCAACGGAAATACTCACACTCACAGGTTTGCTACTCACTCGACCTGGTGCTGGTTCTGGTTCTCCTCCTGCGCGGCTCATATCTATCTTTATTCCATGGACTTTTTGTGTATTCGCTTAAACGACACTTTGACATTGATTGCGCCGGGTGGGAGTGTGCTCAATTCGTGTGTCGACTTGGCCAATGAGCCACTTAGCCAGTCCGACGTAACAGTTATAACGTCAAGAGTTGCCAAAAAAAGGCTTTTTGCAAATTTGTGTCAACTTAATTTATAGGATATCCAAATAGATTATTTACTTTCTTTTATTTTATTTTATTAAATGCAATTTTAGGTAGAGTTATAGAACTATTTAATTCTCCAAAAATCTATGACTTTAAAAGTTTATTTTTCTTCTTTAGTATCCTTGTATCCTTCAACCAAAACGTCGATTTTTAAGTTCTCGAGAATTGACTAGTTTGTGTCCTTCTCAGAGCTTTGCTTGTCCTTATCCCTGGAAAACTGTTGCATATTTATCTTGTGATGTTGCTGCCATAGCAGCCTCTAGTGTCCTTCGACAAGTCCTGGAAGTCTTGTGTGTGCTGTCATTCCTCCGGAAGTTGACTTTGACCATGGCCTGCCTTCTGTTTGCACAGATCGAAACCCTGATACTGTGCTGCTCTGTCTGTTTGTCCGGGTTTTATTTTGTTTATGCATGACAATGCCCTCTGCATTTCAAGCGTTTCATGCTCGTCCAACGTGACGTATGCGCAATGTGCATTTTAATCTCCCATCGAACTGGTCAAACCGAGAGTACAACACTAAACCATTAGCCGGATGAGGCGTGGTGGCCATCCTGTGACATCCCAGCCTCCGTATTGATTGTCGTTGAGCCGAGTCAAATTCAATTACCAGGATCGTCTCCGTATTCCGGAAGCCCTCGCCTTTGTCTGCCCGTCTCAATGGATTTTCTTCTCTAAAAATAGCCGTTGCCTGGCAGTCCCAGCAGTCAGCACTTGGTATTTGGAGCTGGCTTACAAAAGGGACCCTCTCCTTCACATCTTCACCCCTTGTGCGTGCGTTGGTTGACGGTACGTTTTCAGGTTCTTTTCACATTACGTATACGCACTGCCGGCACATGCATCATTAAAAATTCAGCAAGTGTAAATTAAAAAGTGAGCCATACAAGACGTCGCCATCCTGCACGTAGGTGCATCGTTTTCCCTTCATTTTGCTTTTGATATTTCCAATAAGACAACGTGTGCTGACTTACGTTCAATTGCGGTCCAACTGAGACGGTAGGAAATTGAAAATTTATAATTTATAGTTGCACCTGAAAAGAAAATATATATTTTGGTTGCGTTTTCCAGCAGATTATTTACCCAATACTACACATAAATTCCATTAGATAACGCTACACTGTGCAGCGTCAAATGCTTAATTACATTTTCACCTCACGCAGCCGAGCGGCAGCTTTGCACATGCGATGCATCCATCAGGAGCACGCAGGGTATTGGCGGGACGAGGGGTGGTTCTCATCTTCCAGAGCAGCGCCAGCGGAGCGCGATTGATGCTGCTTTGCCGGCAGCTATCGCATGTCCCTAGTCCGGAACGTCTGTCTGTCAGTCCGTCGGCGAACTCGCGGATACACCCATCCACTGAAGAAAAAAATACAGAGCTTTAATCGAAGTTTAAGGCGAGAATTTAAAGTGATTCAGCCTGAAGATATGCAAATTCACAAAGATGCGAAATCAATGTTAGTAAATTTATAGAGTCAGGTGTTAGGTTTTGCTTAAATGCCTGTTTAATATATATTTACACCCTTGCAGGGTAATGTAATTTCAGTCAAAAGAACGTAACGCAGTGAAGGAGTCATTTCCCACCTTATAAATCATATATGTGCTTGATTAAGATCAACAGACAGCTATTTCCGGAGGCTAAAGATATTTTACACATTTTTTCACAATTTTTAAAGTACGAAAATTTGTATGCAAGTTTATTAACTTCATAAAAACTAGAAATTACCTTCCTTTTTGGCTTAATATATATTTCTAGTAGGCTTTTTCAAAATTTCTTGCTGTGTCTGCCGTATCCTGGCGTAGCTTTATGACATTTTCAATTTTCTATTTTCGTTTTTTTTTTTTTTGTGCCTTTGCACCTACACAGCTTTTGTCAGCCTTGTCGGAAGTTGCCTTAGCGAGTGTGTGTGCCTGCGGGTATGTGTGAATTTGTGTGTGCACACACATAAAGTCGATAAAACTGTTGGACTTTGCATGCCACTCTCCTCCCCCCCCAGGGATGTCCGCTTTCATCCCAGTATCGCCTTTGTCCTTCTCTGGGCCGCCACAGTGGAACTGTCATTGTCATTTAAATGTCTTTTGACTGTTGCCGTTGCTCACCCAGTCGCATTCGAACTATTCAGGGAAATTAAATTGAACAGGGAGGAGAGGGTGGTCTCTTTTGTTTAAACGCCTCCACAGAATTCACTAGGCCTCCTCCACCTGGTTGCCAGTAACAGGTTGTTCTGCCGGCGACAGGCAGCCAAAGGTTCAGTGATGGTAAGGGTTGTGAGTTTTTAACTGGGACAAGATATTAATAGGAATAAATAACAAGAAATTTAAAATAATAAAATTAAGAAATAAATTGCATGTTTAAAAGTAATGATAACATTAGGTAAACAAAAACCAAATTAAATGTCCCCAATTCGCTCTTTTATAACTGTTATTAAGACCTTCTCGATCCTGTTTTTTATTATTATTAATAATAATTATTATTTTTGTAAATTTTTTAGATTTGATTCAAAATTTTACGATATTTTTTTGTACCGCAGTAAGTGCCTTGTGTTTCGTCATCATCACTGGCAGCCCCATCATCAGGCGAACAGGCCACATTTGATGCATTTTATTTATAGGCCCATAATGAAATTCTGTTGTTCGCAAAGCAATATGCTGGAGAATGATGTAAAAAAATACATGAATGCGATTCTGCAAGTCATAAAAAAGTTGCTATAAAATGGCGGTGGTTCGTTATATGATTTAATTTTCTCATAAAATAGCCTTTTGAATTGCATATTGTTATTGCTGTATTTTCTTTTAGTTGGTTAATTTCACAGCAAGCGTTTCTTAGAACAGAAGGCTTTAAATTATTTAAGATTTGTTTTTTTTTTTTAACAGCATTTTAGTGTTTTGCGATAAACGCTTTTTCTTGTTATGGAAAGAGACTTTAAGTTAAAATGACAAATTACAATTAAGGGATTTATTTTGATTTAATATTTATATTTTCAGCTGGTATTTACCATAAATATTAATCAATAGCCTGTCATTTAATTCGTTAATTGATGGTTTGACAGACAAATTAACCAATTATTTCGTATGCATAAGTGCTTAATGAAATGACATAACATTCTGGTTGCCGATTTGAGTTTTCAATTGAGTTTAATTCCGAATTCGGTTAATACAAGCTTTCAGTTTAATGAATTTTCCTGGAAATCGCTGGCAAACTGTTTGCCATGGTAATACAAACTTAATGGTAGCCCAAACACCTTATCAAACACAACAAATCGTGTGTGTACAACACACATTTACCCCAACGCCCATGGAACATACATATTGTATCTAGAATCTAAGCTAAGTGCGGAGCGTGAATTTGTGCGTTTGTTTTCTTTGTATTTCCGCCGCAATCCACGCACACTCTGTACACGTAATGTAACGTATCGATATTTGTGTAATTTAACGGGGATTCCCCTTTCACAATGTGTTTCACCCAGTGAGTGGATGCATGAGCGCTGCGTGTGTGCCACGGCAGCCGCATGACGACGTGTTCAATATTCAATTAATCATCTCGTGTATTTATGGCTTATGCATCATGTTGAGCCTGAAAAACTGGGTCACTTTGCCCGACTTGTTCGTGATCCCGGCCAGAAGCTGATGGAATATCTATAAAACTGTAGAGCGAAACCGAAAAGTGAGAATATTAATTCAAGCCAGCAAAAAAGGTGTAGCATTTTGCCATAGTTTTTATGCCTGTTTATTTGTTGGCTTGTCAGTGCAGGTATTTATTTTATTTATTTTTTCAATGCGTTGTTTGATTTACAAATTATTTAAAAAATCTGGCAATATAAATGCATTATTTAAACAATTTTATGAACGCTTAACTGACATCAATATCAATATAGTCGAAATTCAATCAATCAGTAAACCTTTTTTAGCCTGAAATATAATGAAATTCAATATGTTAAAAAGTATTTAAAGCGGGGCAAGTCGAAATATATATGAAATATTTTTGCCTAAGAATTTTTACTTGAAAGTTATTTCGTTTTAAGAAGCCTAACATTTGATTAGCTTGAAAGTTACCATTTAAATGTAAGCAAATATTTACTTAAATGGTTGATTGAAAACTCATACACATTCCTTAGGTAATTTACTTATTTATTCAAACAATTTAAATGCTTTATTCAGTGCCTTTAACTCTGCAAATTCTTGAATAAATAAATCGATTTAAAATTTTAAAGCTAAGCTGCAGATGCTTCCGCCCTGAAGTATGCAACGAATTTTGGCCATTGATAGCGGCCTGCCTCAAACTTCAACATTTTAATTGGGGAAAACTGTAGGAAAGGGGGTGGAAAAATCCAGAAAACTGGAAAGAGCCAACGGCTAATATCGACACGGGGATTTGTGCGTAATTTATGCCCTTCATTGAAGGCCAACATTTCAATTTGCATGCACAGTAGCTTGCAGCATTCAGTTACAAAACATTTGATTTTTCGCTACTTTCTCTTTCAGGTATCGATTGGCCCAACTGTCATGATGATGCGCATTTCGGCGGCAAGGCAGCACAAAATTAAAATCAAATTTTAGGCCAAGGGCGCACATTAACAAGTCAGCTGTGGATAGTTCCAGCTTCATTTGCATACGGCAACTGAACGCGGCCGAGTCGAGTCTGGAAACCCCAATCCCCAGGCAGTCAGTGGAAATCATCGTTGTAGCATGTCAAGTGGACGCAGTGCCCGCCTCCCAGCCACACCCACCCAGACCGCCAACAACAAGCACCGGGCGGCAGCAGCAGCAGCAGCGGCAGCGGCAGCAGCAGCAGCGGCAGCATCCGGAGAGCCCAACAGCAACAGTATGTTGCAGTACGGTGGCAGCGGTGGCACCACAATCCCAAACACAGCCGGCACAGCTGCAACCTCGGGCATGGGAATGAGCGGGGGCGTTGGCGGCGGCATGAATTTGGGCAGGACCATGGGCATGGGCGGCGGCATGAACCTGGGCATGAGTCTGGGCATGGGCAGTGCCATGTCATCGGTGGGAACCGGAGCACAGTACAATTTGCACGGCAGCAGCATGGTCAGTAGCTTTGAGACGACGAGCGTGGAGCGGATACCAGTGGATACCATCGATGCGCTGGGACCAGAGCTGGCGGTGGCCACGTCACAGGTCCTGGAGAATCTGTCCGAGAACGAGCGGAAGATGATCATTGAGGTGCTCAATCGGGACGAGTCGGTGCGGCAAAGGGATGCCACCAGAATGATGTGAGTGAATAGCTTTCTATATTTGTATTTTAAACTAGCAACAGTCCTTCGGTAGCCGGGTTATGCGATGATGTGAAGATAATATATGGTATATCATTTTATTAGACCCTTAAATGTATAAATTCATAGTTTTTTTTAATTGCATTTCAAAGTTTTAAGGGTTATTATCAGGAATCTCCAAGATAGGTTGCTTGCTAAGCATTCCAATGATAAAGTAACCAAGTCTCGTCTAAACCTGAACCTCAACACCTCTTACTGATTACCTGGTTGCCGTATCATCCATCGCATTTCCCCCTACCGAAGGGGTTCTTTCGGTTGATTTTCTCTCTTAGCTTTACCTTATTTGTAAGTTTAAACTCGTCCCAGAGGCGGGCTACTTTATTGCACTTTTGCAACTAACTAAGTCGGGTATTTTCTTCCCCTTACTGAGCTCTGCTTTCCCTTGTTTTCTTAATTAAATCTGCCAAGAAGAAAAAATACGTATTTTTTGGCAGACAATGCACTTGCTTTGGCAGATGCTAATGCATTTGGAACAAGCTTTTTATTGACTGCAAAAAACTGTGGCAACGCAGAGTGGCTTTTCCCTTCAGGACTTTGCCCGACGGCGGAAACGCACGTATCGCACATTTGGAGACCGCAATTTATGGCTTGGCTCGGCCTGGGCTTTGGACTCCAACCGGATTCCAGTAGAGTCCTTTAGCTTGGGATAGACCCGTGCACGTATCCGTGTGCGAGGGCTTACCTGGTGGCACTCGGGCGACAAATCACGCGCGTCTGCCGCTGGCATTCATCCCTGCCAGTCGGCGGCGAGTCCCGCTTGGCTTGGCACCGCTAACCGGGTGTTCGCAATTGATATGCCGCGGAAAATTGTTCTCCGT
>JAEIII010045117.1:0-18122 GCA_018905755.1 Drosophila ohnishii | reverse complement strand
CTTTGGATCCCCGGAAATCTGTAGGCCACTGAAATGCTGGGTGATCCGCTCCTCGGTAATTAGCATTTTGGGAGGGCTAAAAAATGTCACGGGTTTACTTGGTAGGATTAATTAAAATAAGGATTCTTTAGCCTTACAGCACGGTGGCTTGTTGTTCCGATTTCCTCTTGTGCTGCCACTTGCCGCACTCGCTCTCCGCAAGACTCGGATTCCCGAAGCCATTCGCATTGAAGTTGAAGCCAAACTCCATGACGCCGCCTGGCTGTGGTGCATTGAAGGGAAAGGATTTCCGCTTGGTCTGAGGCTTCATATGAGGATAAAGAATATGTGTAAAAATGGATAAAATTCCTCTATTTGCGACTTGTTTTCTTTCTGCTTAGTGTGGCCAGCCGGAGCCAGTCAAAAGCTGCCTATCATTTTTGGTATTTTTTACGAATGAAATAGTACAAGAAAATATACGGAAAACTTAGCGCGCGTAATTTAAGGAAATATGGTTTAAAAACAATTGCATTAAATAATTTGATGTAATGTCTTTATTATGGTAAGTTGATTAACGATTAATGTGAATTAACAATTTTAATTTTATAAAATGTAATTTACCAACAGCTAAACAGTGCTGTAAAAGTGCTTTTTGAAAAGTGTGGAAACGCACTAAAAAAGACCAAGGTAAAATGCATAAAAAGCGCAGCAGCCCGCTGCTTTTAAATATTCAAACGCAACAAGTGACCGAGCAAAGTGCTTTAAGAGAAACTTCAAATTAAAAAATCGAATAAATTAAAATTTGTCATACAGTGCAGTGAAAACAGCTAAAAATTTTAAGAAAATAAAAGTTTAAGAACTAATTAAAAAAAAAAAAGAATAGAATAATTCCATCAAAATGCGATTCACTAGGTGAGTTTGTTTTCATTTTCTATATTTGTAAAACAGTTCATAAGTATTCAATTTTATAAGTTCAACTCAGCTTGGGTTATAACTCAAAACCAATATGCCATTGTATATAGGTTTAATCATTAAACTTTAATGAATACAAATGCAAACAACAAAATTTGCGATTTTCCACAGATTATTAAACATTTTAAAAGCTTTTACTTGATCAATTTCAAAGTTTAAAATATGTGCATGTATGTCTGCATTGAAATATTAAGCTTAAGTTTCTCTCAAGAAATTAAAATTAACTGAGCAATATAAAAGTATAAAAGGTGAAAAACGACAGTCCCTAAAAACGATTATTTTTGTATTCACATGTAAAATTCCATGAAAAAAATCAAACACCGATTGAGGTTGAATCAACGCAGCCACTCGCACTTTCCTCGGCTTATCTGGGCAGAGCTCTTTTCGAAAATAACATGTTTTTCAACCCAAAACAGCATCGCGCAATCTTCGCCTGTGGACAACATTTTTAATGACGCCTGCATTGTTTTTCCTTCGGCTAAAAAACACAGAGATCGCCAGTTACCAGGCGATCGTAGTGCATCGGCATGAGGTAATGGGCAAGCTGAGGTTATCCCAGGCCAGCATTAAAGGCTTATCAGTGGGAGACAGGGCCCCCTGGGGGGCAAATTGACGTCACTGTCGGGAAATCTCATGCCATCTTTTAATCTCAATCTCCAAGCGCTGCAGCAATCGGAAATCAGGCTTTCCGATTTCGTCATCCGCCGTGTTGTAGAAAAACAATCTACTGGAAAATAACTTGATGAAAAACGTGTCAGATTTTAATTATCAACAACAAAATTATTAATAATATTGCGGATATTTTTCGAATTTCACATTAGATATTTTATAAAGATTTTTCTTTAATTTCGGATTTTGGAGTTTGAGCTAGTGTTCTTATATTTTAGATTTTTTCATTAAATATCGTTCAAATCGAAAATTTTTATTTATTTTTCATATTTTATTTTTAATTATACGAAAAATTGACACATAATCTCTAATATAGTAAATAATAACGAACGATCATAAGCAGCTAGGGGCCGGTATTTTAACGGTACCTGTGCCAGAGCTTTCCACGCATTAAAGCTAAAACTTTTAAGTCGCGCTCTCTCGCTCGCGCACAGAATAGCTCGCTTGAGCGAAAGCTTTTTATCCAAAAAGAACGAAAAACGACATATCCGTGGGCTCGCCAACACGTGCGACAGAGTTCGTTATCGAGATCGGTTCTATATATGCACAGCGGTAGTCCACTTGGATCCAGCAATCAGTGTAGTTTGCCTTTCCCAGCTGAGGAAAATTCCCGAAAGTCTCAAACAAAAAGGTACAGAGCAAGTAAAGAATAAACAAGACAAGTGAGGAAATCTAAAATTTTCCACAGCAAATTTTGACCTCTAAACTTTCAACTGACTTTGCAAGTTCTAAGTTCTTAGCTTATAATTGATTAATTCAAAAAACGTGCCCAAGTTCAACAAAAAACCTATTTTTATGGCATGCTATTTTTAAATCAAGTCCCAGACAGCCGCCTGAAAAGTCGGGACCTCCGATTTGTTTATGTTTTTCCTGCTAATTTATTATCAAAATAAACAAAAATGATTGGCGGCTGATAACGTAAAAACGCTGACCCACACACACATCGAAAGAAAACACACATATGGCAACAAGAAAAGAGAGACCAACGCGAAGGGTGTCAAGTTCTGGGATTAGTTTTTCCGATTTTTGCTGATTCAGGTGTATAAAAAGCGAAATAAAACCGTGACTATATGCAATATATTCTACCTAGCAACAGGTTGTTTAGGTATATGTCTGTGTGCCCAGAGGCAGGGAAAATTTAATCACTTGTAGTTGTAGTAGTGCTTGCTCCGTTTGCGCCATTTCGTTCGCCACACAGTTATTTTTCCAGATGCAAAAATTTCCTTAGTTCACCAAAAATTTTAAATAATGTGGCGGCGCTCCATTGGATCCCTAGTGTTTTCGATTTCACGGACATACGCTGCTAAGGAAAGGTGCGTACGATTAGTGGCAAGTGAAACCGATCGGAATTGAAATGTGATACAAAATGCTAAAGTAAACGACAAAAAAAAAAAAGGAAAACAAGAGTGATGCTCTCGTGACGTGCTTAGTTGGCCGTGCAGAAACATCGTCTTACAACATTTTAAAGTTTAACTATTTATTAAAATAAATTTAGCCATTTAGGCATTTTAAACATTTAGTTTAAGCCTTAAAATAAGCTAATTTAATTTTGTATACTGTACAATTTATATAAATAATTTTATGGGTTCAGTTGAAAATATTTTTCGACGTGCGTGAGACAAGCTTAAAATAGCTCACGCTAGCATCTCGTTTATTCTCGAAACAGCTGTCCGGGGAGTTGCCATGTATTCGGAAATTGAGAACAGTGGCAACTCTTTTTCCTCCAGCTAGCACATGGCCGGTTGTGCTTGTGTGCGTATCCCGGTGTGTTGAATTTAATATTTAAATAAGTTAAGTGCGTCGTACTAGTCGTGAAAAGCTACACCTTTAGCTGCGAAAGCTCGCGTCGCGCGGACAGCTTAAACCTGTTATCAGCTCAGAGATTGTGGGGAGCGTTGCGAGTTGTTTTGGGAGCAGGGCCGTTTCGGACTTGCTCATTTTCGTTCCAGCAGTGAAGCACTCAAGTCGAATCGCTGCGTCTCCGATTTGCGTGCTTTACAAACCCACATCTTTAGTATATATATACGTATGTGTATTTGCATCAGAACCCGAACACTATGTGTTGTGTGTGATTTTGCTGTGTAAACAACACTCGCGAATCGCGAAAGCTAACCCGAATCCAGAGTTCCACGAACAACAACGCTGAACAGTATATAGGCGAAGAAATAAAAAATCACACGGCTGAAAAACCCGTGAGTCATCGCGACGTGGCCGCCAGATAATTTCCCAGTGCCGTCGAGACAACGGGGAAGTACCCAAAACGTTCACTCGTCGAGATCGCGCCGCTCGTTTCGATCATTAGCGCTGCGCTCTCCGGACGCGGCGGTCGAGTTTCTACGACGCAATTCGAAGTAATAAAGAAAAGGGCAGAAAGATGAACCAGTACTACGACCTGGACAAGGGCAAGAATGTGCTGTTCCTGAACGATGCCAGCAGCACCAGTGGCTACAGCAGCGGCAACTCACCCACGTCCACCACCCAGTCTTTGTCGCCCGCTCATTCCCCCGAAACTATGGCGCTTCAATCGGATTTCGCCAATCTCAACTTGCCAGCAGCGGGACACAACTCACCTCAGCAGCCGCAAAACTCACCATATCATCAGCTGTTGAATGGCGGCAGCGGCCTTTGCTTGGATGCGAACTCTTTGATAAATCCTGCTGGCATCGGTACCGCCACGAGTTTTGGAAACATGTACGATCATCAATACTATGTGCCCGTTGGAGGAGCACCCGCGGCACAGCAGCAATTTGGCTATCAGCCGAATGGACTTCCAGCCGGCAGCAGCGACTCCAAACACGTGCCGCAGTTGCGAATTGTGGAGCAACCTGTGGAGAAGTTCCGGTTTCGGTACAAGAGCGAGATGCACGGCACTCATGGCTCCCTCAATGGCGCCAACTCGAAGAGGACACCGAAAACCTTCCCTGAAGTCACACTCTGCAATTACGACGGCCCAGCTGTCATCAGGTGCAGCTTGTTCCAAACAAACCTGGACAGTCCGCACTCGCATCAGTTGGTTGTGCGAAAGGACGAAAGGGATGTGTGCGATCCGCACGATCTGCACGTGTCCAAGGATCGCGGATATGTGGCGCAGTTCATCAACATGGGCATCATACACACCGCCAAGAAATATATTTTCGACGAGCTCTTTAAAAAGAAGCAGGATCGCCTAGTTTTCCAGATGAACCGCCGGGAGCTGTCCACCAGACAACTGCAGGAGCTGCATCAGGAGACGGAGCGGGAGACCAAGGACATGAATTTGAACCAGGTGGGTGTTGCATTTTCCACTAAAAAGTGACCCCATATTAGTAGCTACCTTTCTTAAAGTCCAATTAACTCACCTTCACTCCTTGTTTGTTTTTTAGGTTCGCCTGTGTTTCGAAGCCTTTAAGGTCGAAGAAAATGGCTCGTGGGTGCCACTGGCTCCTCCAGCATTCAGCAATCCGATCAATAACCGCAAGTCCGCACAAACCGGTGAGCTGCGCATCGTCCGGCTTAGCAAGCCCACCGGCGGCGTCATGGGCAACGACGAGCTGATCCTGCTGGTGGAGAAGGTTAGCAAGAAGAACATAAGGGTGCGCTTCTTCGAGGAGGACGAGGATGGGGAGACAGTGTGGGAGGCGTTCGCCAAGTTCCGTGAGTCTGATGTGCATCATCAGTACGCAATTGTGTGCCAGACGCCGCCGTACAAAGACAAGGACGTGGATCGCGAGGTGGGCGTGTCAATAGAGCTGATACGTCCCTCCGACGACGAGCGCTCCTATCCGCCATTGCCCTTCCGCTACAAGCCGCGCGATGCCATTGTGTCCCGGAAACGACGTCGCACCTGCTCCACGGCCACGACCAGCAGCTCTGGCAATTCCAGCTCCAACAATTCCCTGGACCTGCCCAAGACCTTGGCCCTGGCAGCAGCGCCTGTGGGTGGTGGCCAGCCAAATGACTTCTCGCTTCACGCTCAGACCATTAGCCAGGAGTTTGGTCGTGACCTGCACCTGATGGGCTTGGATAAGTGCGATTTAGTCAACTCTGAGTCCTTCCGGAAGCTCATCGACACCAACTCCGATGAGCTGCTGAAGATCTGTCATGTGTCCATGGACATGGGTGAGCTACAGGCGGATGGCCATGGACGAGCAGAGTCGGTGGGCAGGAACCTAACCAGGGACTATCTGAGTGCGATTTTCAAGATCTTCGATCAGGATCGCCGCACGCCGATGGAGATTTCGAAGCGGCGCGTGGAGGATCTGTTTACGGATCACGCCCTCAAGAACGATAACAATGACACGTTACTCCACGAAGTGATAAGCCACAAAAAGGACAATCTTAAGTTGGCCATCAAGACGATACAGGTGTTGAACTACTTCCAGCTGAAGGAGCTGGCCAACAGTGCCTTGAACGCGGACGGGGACAGTGCCCTGCACGTGGCCTGTCAACAAGACCGGGCGCACTACATCCGGCCATTGATGGGCCTGGGATGCAGTCCCAACCAACAGAATCACACCGGGAACACCCCGCTGCATTTAGCTGTTAAGGAGGAGCGCATCAATTGCGTGGAGAGCTTCCTGAACGGAATGCCACCGGTGACGTTGGATCTCTCGTTGAAGAACGACGACGGGCTGACGCCTCTTCACATGGCCATCCGGCAGAATAAGTACGATGTGGCCAAGAAGCTCATTAGCCACGACAGGAGCTCAATTAGTGTGGCCAACACAACGGATGGCAACAATGCCCTGCACATGGCTGTGCTGGAGCAGAGCATTGAGTTGCTGGTGCTCATCCTGGACGCCCAGAATCAGAACCTCACGGACATTCTGCAGGCGCGAAATGCTGCCGGATATACGCCCTTGGAGTTGGCCAGGCACAAGGCCAACGAGCGGGTGGTTCAACTGCTGGAGAAGGTGTATCCGGAGAAGGGTGACCAGACCATGACCTGGATTCCGCGCAAGGTCAAGGAGGAGATTGACTCGTCCTCAGACGAAAGCAGCGAGGCTGGACAGCTGGAGATTAAATCCGAGGATATGGAGATAAAAACGGAGGACGAGGATTCCATGGAGCTGGACCTAAGCAGTCATCATAGGCGAAGTCTGGAAGCTCATGACGACACCCAAATGGAAACGCCGCCGGCGAACAAGCTGCAGCTGCTCCTACAGAAGAAACACATTTACGACCAGCTGAGCTCTCTCCTGAACGAACCCCTTGGCCATGGAACGGAACCACAGCTGCCCAAGTGGAAGCACCTGGCTCGGGGACTCAAGCTGATGGCCTTCATGTGGCTAAATGCTGAGGCCTTTCTGGATCACATCCTGGACAATGGCGGCAGCGTGGAGTTTGAAGAATTCGCCCGCACCCTGCAGACAATCGATCCCAAGGCCCACGCCCTGCTGGTTAGGGATTCGTAGTAGCCCCTAGAGATGATTTCCCTCCAATCTAACCACTGGAAGCCTTTTGTACCCCGCACTTGTCAACGAGAGAGTGCTTTAATATGTATTGAAAATGTTGATCAATAAAATACCTTTTAGTTTATAACTACTTATCACTAAACAAAGAGAAAAGAGAGCATTTTTGATAAGGGTTTTACTTGGAAGTACATGTTTTTTTTTTAGTCTTCTCGGAAAACTTCTTAGATACCTAAAACAAAATTAACAAAGGGTTTCGAGAAACAATATAATAATTACACAGAAAAATAACATATTCTATGTATACAAATTGTTTATGAATTCCACCAAGTATCTGCTTAATTTTACAACACATTTTCACATCAAACTGATGTAAAGGCAATGTAAATAAAAGAGCTACTTGGTGAATTGTTTGGCAAAGGCTCACCTTACATAAATAAGTATTGGAAATCAAAATTGAATAATTTATACATTGTACTTTTGTTTGCACTTCAATTTTATAGCGTTCATAAAATTAAATATATTCTTTAATAGTTTCCCTCAACTATAATAACACAAAGTGAGGTCATTTGAAAAAAAGCTTTTATCTGCCGATAGTCCAGAATATATGGAATATACATACATACATATGTATATTCCGCTGCGATTAAAAAGTACATTCTGAGATGGGGGAATCACTCGCAACAGTTTTGCAACAAACAAGCTAGTGTGAATCACCCGATATTCCCATACATACATGGGTGTGTGCGTTCGAGGAGGTGATGTGATCCGGGGAATTACTGCAGCGCAACCGCAGTGTGCAGATTGGCAGGACGGGGATGTACCCAGGGGCCTTATCTGTTTGGCGACATTCTTTGGCTTTTATGACCTTGCTGTTGATTCGATTTGTTCGAAAATTTTTTCGCCGAAAGAGGATAATGTTTTTTTTTTATTTATACAATTTAATTTAAATTCAATTTAAAGAAATGTCACTACTTAGGGTATAATTTTCAACTACAAATATTAATTTACAATTCCTTATTCCAGCAACATGGCTCAACTTATCGACGGCAAGAGCATTTCTCAGGAAATACGCAAACAGCTAAGCCAGGAACTGAAGGAGCTCGTGGCCACCGGCTGTCCCGTGCCGCATCTCACTGCAGTAATCGTGGGCGACGATGAGGCCAGCAAGAAGTATGTGGCCAACAAGATGATCGCCTGTCAAGAGGTGGGCATTTCCAGTGAGACCAAGAGACTGCCCGCCTCCACCACGCAGGAGGAACTTCTCCAGTTGATTGATGAGCTAAACAAGGATCCGCTGGTATCGGGTATCCTTGTGCAACTGCCAGTGCCGGATCACATCAACGAGCGCACCATCTGCAATGCCGTGCATGTGGAGAAGGATGTGGATGGATTCAATGAACAGAATGTAGGACGCCTGGCCCTCGACATGGACGGCATCATTCCGGCCACACCGCTGGGTGTCAAGCGTCTCCTGGAGCATTTTAACATCGAGACCTTTGGACGCAACGCTGTCGTAGTGGGCCGCTCCAAGAACGTCAGCCTGCCGATGGCCATTCTGCTGAGCTCGGATGGGAAATATGCCACTAAGGCAATGGATGCCACGGTGACCATCTGCCACCGTCATACGCCGCCCAAGGAGCTGGCCCGCTACTGCCGCAACGCGGACATCATTGTAGTGGCCGTTGGCAAGGTTGGACTGATCACCAAGGACATGATCAAGCCAGGTGCCTGTGTCATCGATGTGGGCATCAACCGCATTAAGGACGAGAAGACAGGAACATTTAAGCTTGTCGGCGATGTGGACTTTGATGGTGAGAATCTCCCTATAAAAAGAACATAACACACAACCTACAATCCTTTCACCTTTCTGCTTGTAGAAGTGCGCCAGGTTGCCGGCCATATTACTCCGGTTCCCGGCGGTGTTGGACCCATGACGGTGGCCATGCTTTTACACAATACTCTGAAGGCTGCCAGGAAGCAGTTCAGTGACCGCAACACCTGCTGAGGATCCTCCTCATAAGGCCAACGAGGAGGAGGAGCCAGCCACTCGCCGAGCGAGTAATAGTATTTTTTGTTTTTAACCGCTAACCTAAAGTAGAGAGTAGAGTTACTGACTAACCGCTAACTTGACGATTGTAGCACACACACATAATCTTGCTTATTTTGCCATATAAACAAAGATAATGGAATCTTGACACGATTGCGTTTGTTTTATGGTCTAGTGGGTGGTGGGAACTGTTAACAAAGCCATCGATAAACCCTGGAGTTAATTGTCTTGTAACTTTTTATTATGACTAAAAATACAAATTACTTGATTTCTATTCCGTTTGTTTTTTATAGTTTACATTGTACAGGTGTCGAACAACAAACTTTTAAGCTTAATCTCTAACTGCCAGCGGACGGGCCTATTCGCAGCAATGGGTGGCGGGCCAAGAAACGAAATAGCGCCGTGGAGAGCGAGTTCAATCGCGGGGTTTAACAACTTGAAAAGACCAGAAGTCACAGATAGGCGACCAGATCTTATTATCCCCAGCTATGTAGGTGTATAAAGTAATTGAGTGCGTCATTTATTACAATTTTACGGATCGTTAAAAATATGGTTGACGGGAGACTGTTTAGGCTTTATTGCAAAAATATCTTCAGCCAAAGTTTTAGAAGGGATTAGAACCGCAAGTCGGGCTTGTGTTTGGCCATATATCTGAAAATATTTTGAAAAGGAAGGTTAAGATACATAAAATAAATAAATTTAATTCAATTTAAAATTTTAAAAAATCTTATTATATCTATGCAATATTAGGCCATTGACCACGGGTCGGATAAACACTACATAACTAATATATAAATATGTTATATTAAAGGAAATTCTAGATTTTGATGACTTATAAGTGAGCGTTTATAAAACATTCATTTCACTTGGTCAGTGTATACGTTAACTGCAGTAAGAAAGGGAACATATTCACCTTAGTGAGAGAGTGAAAGAGTTTAAGGAGACAGTGAATTTATTAAAACATTATTTTCGCATTAAATGAAAAACCTCATAATTTAAAGAAATTATATACAAATTACATTAAAACATTGTATAGTAGTTTTATGTATCACTTACTTGTCCAACGTTTCCCAGAACTTGCTAAGCACGGCCCGATCCAAATGCCGTTTGTTTTGGGAGAGCCGCAACAACGTTACCGACCAACGCTCCACATTAGAATCCAATTTCAGCTCGCTGAAGCACAAATGAAAGGCGCAAACTGCAAGCAAAAATTATTTAGCAATATACAAAAAACAAGGATTAATTTCACTCACTCTTTGAGAATATCTCAACGGGATTGCCATCCCAGGGCCAGCCCTTGAACTGCCACTGTGGTCCCATAACGAACACGGCCACAACACGTTGCCAGTCCTGTTGCGACAATTTGATGGGATTGTCTATCACCCGGTAAGAAACAGTCTGATTGTTACGTTTACGCTGTGGGGAGAGAGTTGAAAAATATATTTTTAATAAAGAACTAAAGGAAATAAGTGCCCTTAGAACTAATGTATCTAACAAATATAGTAGTAGCCCAAGTAAAATTAAAACAAATTCCAAGCCTTTTCCCAATCCCACAAGAAGGGGAAACCATTGGTTACTAATGAAGCATATTCAAAGACAACTGTATACTCAAGTCTACACCTTTTCTGTAATTTATTTTAGTTTAATGTCTTACTTAAATTTGATAAATATAAAAGCTCCTGTTCAGCTGCATTAATTTAAGGTTACACATCCTCTAGGATTAGATCCCTAATACATATAACTTTAATTTCCTTTACCCCTCAGACAAATTTAATTTAAATGATAATACTCGAATGAGTTCTCTGAAAGCAAAAGCATCCTCAAATAGTTTTAGATTTTATACAAATTTAAACCATGATTTACATATAAAAAACAAAGTCCGTAAAGTATGGTAAACTTGGTTTTACAAGCAGAATTCCAACTTAACAAAGTGTCTTTGGTTACGCACCTGTAACAGCACTTCGCTGTCGCGTTGGCAGCCCTGCAGCTTCTTCTCGGCGGTGGACAGGAAGCGCAGCTCCTGCAGGATATCCTTCACGTTGAGCATGGTGATGAGGCTTGTGTTGGCAGACGGTATAATGATGATGGGTGTGCGCGAAGGTCGCTTCGTGGGTCCATTGGCGGGCAATTGCCTGGCCTGCGCCGTTGGGATCAGCTCCTTGGGCCGTCCGGCGACGGCGGCAGCTGCTCCCGGCGGCATTCCTGGTCCCGGTGCACCCGGCAGACTGGCCTGTGACTTCCGTTGCGCCAGCGAGCCGTCCGTTACGGACTTCAGCGACATACCGTGGTACGTACCCAACGTGTCGATCTTGAAGCCCTCGGTCTCCTCCTTTTGTCGATTGAAGCGCTCCTGATCGTAACGATTGTACTGCGACAGCTGTGGCTGTGGCTTGGCAATCCTCGCCGGTTCCGGCATCTTGATGGGATTGGGCGCCTGCGGGCGATTGCGTCCCTCCTCCCGGGCCTTGATGCCCTGTAGCATGGCGAAGATGTTCTTGGCGAAGATCTTACCGGTGCTCTGAAGGATGGAAGTGCGCGTGCGCCATTGCCGCTCTCGGCTAATGATATCCTTTGTGGAGTCCACGTCGTAGTCGAGAATGGCCCGCATATCGGTGCCCATGGTCTCGTCGTTGTCCGTTCGCTTGATAGTCGTTCGCTTGTTGGCCAAACGTTTCGCCTTGATGGCGGCGATTTTCTCCACGGACATCGTCTCTGACAACGACTTTATATTGTCCATATTAACAGCAGTCTCCTTTTGGTTCACATCCCATCTGGCCGCCAGTTGCTCGCGCACCTTCTGCACCTGCGTCTCCTCGAACCGTGCCTTCTTGGCGGCCACCTCACCGCTTGAGATTTCGCCCTCGGCTGCTCGCTTTACTTGCGTTGGGATCTCGAGCGGTGCGCTCTTGTCGATGCTAGCACAGGTCGGTGTCTCGCCATTGAGGTACGCCAGCAGCTCTTTTCGATCCGGACGATTCACAGCGGGTATATCCTCTGCAGCGCACTGCCGGACATACACAGAGTGCTGGAGCATCACATTCTTGAGCAGGTACAGCAGGCACTCCAGCGTATAGTACTCACGTGGAGCGCCCTTCTTTCCGGAGCTAGAGATTTGCGTATTACGTTAAAAAGGTTATAGCTGCCGATGGAATGGGACAAGGTGGAGGCGCTACTCACCCATATTTGAGATAGTTGGTCTTGACACTCTTCGGCCAGGAGAACTCGCCAAAGATGATCTGGCTGTCCCGCTCCACGATCTCCTTTTTGTTTATGTTGTACTGCCGCAGCAGACTCAGCGGATCCGCCATCTTTTGGCTGCGCTTCTCGGATGCCTGGGACTGCGCGAATCGGTGGCTGTTGGGGCGGTGCTCGACCCGCCGCTGCTGAGCACTTTACGTCCCCGGATAAGCTAATTAAACACGCTCAATTCTCACAATTTATGGCATATTTTTCGCGTAGTTTTCTTTTGGCAGAGGTTGCGTGGAGTGTTACCACCGGCAAGCGGATTGAAATTACCACGGCCCTCGAAAAAATACCGCAAGTACAGTATATATCGTCAGTCGGACTTGGAAGAAACTATCGTGTGGAAGTCACTGTATTTTCATATCCCGTGATTTGTGACAGTTACAAAATACAAAGTATAATTGTAATTTTTAAAATGTAATAATGTAAAACAATTACTTGTCATAAAATAATAAAGATGTCATAAAAAACTAAATATACATGTTATGATTAAAATAGTTTAAAGTCTAAATAACGAAATCCGTTTTTAGAAGTAAAATATAGTTCTGCATTTTGTTATTTTTAATTTTAAAGTAAACTTTAGGTAAAAGCTATATTACCGATACCTGCTACTCTCGCCCGCTTTTGCCAAAACGCGTTAGCACATTTCTGCCGAACGCGCTAGTACATGGTTAGTGCGAATATCGAACTAAAAAAGCCTAGCTAACCGGCAGCCTCTCCATCTTCAAATAAAAAAAAAACAACAATTAAAACAAAGCTTTAAAAATGCATCGCAATTAACGCCCTTATGATTCCGGGAGTAAGTTCGTCCGCCAGAGCACATGATCGGTTACCGGGACGGTACGCGAGACAACCTTAGTTTCCGTAAGCTGCGGCCACGTGAAGGGAGAAAAGGAGCAAAATCCAATGCCAAAGAAGTTGTGAATGTATGTCCTTGTTGTTGTTTCTTGTTGTGCCTTTCGGGAAGCGAAAATACGCAATCTTGTGATTACTAATAAGCAATGGGTCAGTCGGCTGGTAAAATAGGTAAGTAGCACAATCCTTATTTTCGTTTAAATAGCATAAATTGCCGGACTAAGCTCCTAGGGGTAGTGGGTAAGGGTAAGATGGGCTGAAAAGTTGCCAGGAATCACAATTTTATAATCAATTTCAAATGATATGAATGAAAGCTGCAAGCCAAGCTTGTTCCCATAAATTAAAACTATGGGCATTCCAATAGGGTTTGTGACCTTCCCACCAAACGCACACACATGCACATGTTTGCGGAACAGCTGTTTCCCTAGTGATGACACTCGGTCGCTTCATTTCCGTGCTCGTGCCGATAGTTCTTCAGTTGTTATACAGGTGTAATTGTTTACCTATGCCGGGATTTACAATACTTGTCTTTTTCAATGTGTAAAGCTATATTCTTAATTTAATATTTGTTATTAAAATAGATAATATTTAATTCTAAAACAATTTTTAATGACATCAGATATCAGAAAGCAGTACTTTAATTGTAACTCTATAAGCAAGGGGATGATTCTTCTTTACCTCTGGTATTATCATATATAAAAATCGAATACAAAGTCCTTCTTCACTACATTAATAGTAAATTATTAATTTTAGAAAGGATACTGCAAAAATTCTCACGCTTTACTGAATTTCTTATATGAAGTTACATCTTTAAAGCAATAATTTTACAATTAATCTGGGCTCCGTAACATATAGGGACATCAAACCTTTAAGCAGCTTAGATGCCCAAAAGTCAAGAATCTGATTTAAAAGAAATCTTTAAAAAGGGAACAGTAAAGATCCTTACCCATGAACTCAGTTCAGCTAGGAAACATTATTTCTTATGCAGGCGCGAACTTCAACTCACCTTTACAGGTGCACTGATCGGGGAGGGTTTACCTGCTTACCACATCATCATCATCTGAGTCTCTGAGGGTCTCGATCAAATCGAAGGAATCAGCTTCGATTCCTGCAGCTGTAGACAATAAATTATAGAGTTTATGGCAATGATTTCTCACAAAACGGGCGCAGAAAAAGGACGAAGGAGGTACAAAGGCGCAGGAGAGGATAAGAAAACCCCAATAGGAGTTCGGTCAGGTCAGGTAAGGAGATAGCCAAACCGTAACCTTCTTCTGACCCTGAGACAAAGACACATGCTGTGGGCCGAAAACCCGCCAGGACCCTCGCTCGCTCTCTATGACTTGCCAAATGTCCTGGCTGTATCTGGTTATCCAGACGGGGGAGTTTTCCGCTTTTCCATTTTACAGGCGGGAAAAAACTGCAATGTGAAAAATGTGAAAGCCGAAACCCCCAGAAAAAGGCAAACATTTGGCCAGCAGGACCAAGGATTCTCTATATCTAACGGATCGCAGCTTCCCTTAGCGCATGTGTTGCATTTGGCGGTTATTCCTCCTTGTCGATGTTGATATTTGATTAGCGTACGCACACGAGGATGCGGAAATGGGAAGTGAATATGGGCGAGGATGAGAGTGTGGATGTTGCCAAATGCATCCCCGAATCCCAAGCGATTTTCCTTTTGTTAGATCTTGATCTGGGCGCTGCAGAGAAACCAACTGCTGTCGCAGGTATCCCTAAAGTGGCGGAGTATACCTACAGAGCATGCCTATAGAATAAGTCAAAGTTCTTGGGAAGACACCATCTAAACTGTGGGGACACCCTGATCCTTATTTTTGCTAAATGTTTCACGCATTTATTTAAAATTAGTGGACTTTTTTATGTAAAAATGCAGTGAGAAGATTAAAGAGATTTCGTCTCAATCATAGCTCTAGCAAAGTATTAATTTATAACTGATGATATGGCTGAATCGATTCCTTCAGCTTGTTTCCCTCATGTCCTTCGGTCCCTTGAGACACAGAATACATACAAATGGGTATGCCATCGCCTTCAATTTTCAGTTTCTCAGTTTCTCAAGTGCTTGCGCAATTCGATTTTGGGTTCTTTTTTCCTCGGGTTCTCCTTTGTGTCCGTGCTGGATTAGTTCGGGTTTATACATACATATGTATACGAAACTCCACAACTGCTCCTTGTCGAGCTGAGCTCCTTTTTTCCCTGCTCCTTGCCTGTCTGGGTCCTTTCCCTTTTATTTTATTTTTCTTTCGAGTTACTCCCCGTTTGCATATGTCGTTTTCTAATTAAACATTGGCATTTGCTACAGTTTTTACTTAATTATGTGTATATTGATCGGCTATCGACGATCAATGTGGAGAGCCGTAGAATTCTCAGCTGTCTTCCTTCCGACAGCTGCCAATTTCTTATATCGTTTCGGTTATTTACTTACCGCGTCTTCGTTCATTCATATAATTTATTTTTATCATCATTATTTAATCTTGGTTATACTTATCTTTGGCCCACTTTGGTGCTGGTTAACCTATGGAAATTATTTGTGGTATTTGATTCAATTTCGATTTCTTTCAGTTCAATTTCCAACAATTTAATTATAGCTGCAAATTTATATTTATTTGCTGTTTATCTATGAGCACAAACAAGTTTATCGGACTTGAAGGTATCCCAAGGTTAAGGTACATAGCTCCCAGACATTTGCTTACAGCTCGGTTTATGAAAAAGGGTTTGAGGTTGCGATAAGAAAATTTGTATGTATGGAAATTCAATCAAAGCTACATTTTGTGTAACTAATTTTTTTTATCTTATAAATTTTATTAGGCCATATAAACGGGGTGTGATTTCTTATCACTAATAAGGTGGAAATTTGAGACATCAGAAATGCCTTAAGACTCGCAGTACTTTGATTTTATTTAGTGCGAGGTTTGTTATTGATCACCTTTCTCATAAAGATAAATTAGAAATTCCTTTAGCTGATATGTATGTGAGTAAATAAATTTTTACTGTAATATGACTGATAAATATATAGTACACTTTATGAGGTTTTGCACTAAAAATTTAAGCAGAAACTTGCACTGATTACCGTTTTCGGAAAGATTTACAATACTTTCATAAAATGTGTATTGCTTAAATCAACCAGAGACATAAAGTTGTGACTTTTTACATGGACAAGGAACACCTCATTTTTAAACCCTTTTATAAAAACTATTTTTCTTCCTTAACCCTCTATTCACTTGCCGTGCAAAATGATCGTTTGGCATTTTCATTAAACGCCTGCCTAGGTCAATTCTCCATAGACGACGATTTCGTATAGCAGCAGGGATCTTTAGGTTAAGGAACTGTCTGAAAGGAAAAATCGCTGTGACATCTTTGGGACAATGGTCGAAACACAACAATTGGGTATTGTACAGTACGTAAATGCGGGTCTCAGAGAAACCAACGATCCCCGAAGACGAAGGCAAAATATATGTGTGTATTCTTAAGCCAGATGTTCGTGGGAGACCAAAACGTAGGGAGATAAAATTGCACATAATGCCATTGGGACCTGGAACTTGGGGGGCACATGTGCCAAATTCTAAATTTAACCATAAAAAAAACTCTAAAGGGAGCAAACAAACAGCCTGCAGATACGCGAGGAGTATCTTCTCCCCCATCGAGGCGACAAATGCAAATGGCAGCAGCTGTCTTCAGGGCAAATATGAATATATATAAAAATAAATAATCGTAAATGGAGTTCCGAACCGATCCGAAGAAGTAGAGCAACCTTATCAGCCAAGGCAACTGGCGCACGTCTCCCTTTCTTAATTTTTTGTTTATCCTTTTTATTTTTTAGCCTGGCACGTGGTTGGCTGGCTTCCTCTGCTGCCTCCTCCAAAACGAAAAAAATCCCTTTCTGTATCTGTCTCTTTTGCTATGAATTTACACCTGGAATTGGCAAACAAACAAAAAATTCAAGATCGGCGGACAAGGGGAAACTAGGGGACAGCAAACCCTTTCTGCAGGACCTTTTCAGGTCCGACTGCAACCGCAGATGGGACACCTTTCGTACAGTAGATACAGGATATGGAGAATATTATCATGTTTTGTTATTTCTATAATAATCTGTGAAAATATTAAAAAGGCAGAACCCTAAAATATAACCCAAAGATATTTAAATAAAAGGATTATTGTGAACTTTCTTTAATTTTAAATAGTTTTTTGACCTTCTTTTTATTTTAAAATTCCAAAGAGCTCCTTGAATCGTGTTCTTTAACGAATATTTACTGTATTTCTTAATAGTTTTTGGGGTAGTTCGCTGGTTTTTCGCTCGTTTCGCTGCTCAGTGTTTGCCAGCTCCGGTTCCTGTTCCTGGCCCAAAACAGCGACCTTTTTGCATTTTCGCATTCGCAAAATGTGAGTTGTGTGTGAGGAAGGGGAGCGTGAAGGGAAAGAAGGGAACTCGGGTAACAAGAGCAGCAGATGTATTTCCAGGACGCACGCCTGCTGCCAGGATGCTGAATATGCATTTCCACTTTAATATCAAAATTTAAATGCTCTCTCGGGTCTCCGTCTCAGTCTCCTGATCGCTGATCCCTTCCGATCTTGAGAGTTGCATCTGCCGTCTGCAGGACGAAGCTGGGGCACTCGCAGCAATTATCATCCTGCATAAAGGATAAAAGATGATCATGACGCCAGACGGCAGTTGTTGATGACCGCAAAAGCCCAGAGCTTAACAAATGAGACCACAATGGCATGTGTCCCCCATCATAGACAACCTACTCCGGCTCCTTGGATCCGTAATGGCTTTAAAGACTCTAGGGGAATCTTACAATTTATTAAGAAACTATATGCATGCGTACCTTCATCACAAAAAGAACTGGAGATTAGGGATCTATAATAAAATATAATAATAAAACATGTACTGCATTAATTACACAGGTACACAGCCAAAAATTTCCACGAACCATTTCAAGTTTTCCATGATA
>JAEIII010045115.1:0-20022 GCA_018905755.1 Drosophila ohnishii | reverse complement strand
TTATACATTTATTTTCCAATCTATAAAGTTTGGAAGTCAAATATTTTTTCTCCTGTGCATTGTCACCCTTCTGGCTTTGTCCTTTTGCCTGTTTCAGGCGCTTTCTGCGGTGTCACTTAGTCCACAGTAAGAGTTTTAGCACAAAACAAGAACAACGACGACACAACAAAATAAAAAAGAAAAAAACAAGGACAAGAAATATTCAATAATAGAAAACCCTAAATGCTAAAATCAACCCCTCGAAACAAACTCTGCCCTGAAGGGTGGTTTCAAGTTCTTCCGGAAATATGTAGCCAACAAATTTGACATTTGCTAAGCGTTTCTCCGAGGATCTGTGATTTATCAAAGGAGCCAAATGAAGGCCCCCAGAGAGGGGCTAGAGGAATTATCTAGCTAAAGCACAATCAGCAGAGTCAGGAGGGGCGTCCACTTAATTAAAACTTAATTGTAAAGGACCCACGGTGGTTAAGCTCGGCCTGGGATAACTATGCAAAAAAGCATTTAATGACGGGGCCACATGCACAAACAATTTGCATTCTGCTAAAACTTTCACAAAGCAACAAACGCCGCCGAACATCAAAGGGTTAAAAAGTCAGGAAAGAGTGCTCCTGAGCCCGAGTCCCGAGTCCTCCTCTTTGCAAAAAATGTTGCAAAAGTGTGACAGCAAAAGCGGCCTGCTTGCTGTTACAAAAAAAAAAAAAGAAGCACGTTTAAATGTCAATGATTTTAATGGGCGGACGCGCAAAAATCTTGAGCCAGTTTTGTGTTTATTACGTTGACAAAGCTCCCGAAGGGAAAAGCTCACAGGAGACCCAAGCAGAGGGTTCCCCCTTTCCCCATTTTCCCATTTCCCGCACCCCTTGCTTTTCAACCATTTGAACTCGCTGCGTTTGTAAGGTCATGGAACTTGTCTGCATTGACTTTGAGTGGAGTGAGAGTGGGCGTGGGTGTGGAAGGGAAAACCCCCCTTTTTGGTTGGGAAATAAAAACGTTGCCATTTGGCCTCTCTTTCGCTCTCAGCAGCTACCTGTCTCTCTCACTTGGGAACCTACCGTGTCGACAAACTGTTTTCATTTTGCGCCGCTACGCGCTTTTTGATGCCGCCGCCAACAAGGCAAACAGTTGCTCCTGCTCCAGCTTCGGCTCCAGTGCAAGCTCCCCGCTTTTCACGGCGAGTTTTTCAATTGATTTTCGCGGTTTGCTTTTGCCAAGGCCACTGCTGGCGGGAGGAAAACTGTGCAAATGCGAGGTGGATAGGACTGTTGCACCTGCTAGCCCTTCGAGTTTGTTGCTGCTGCTTCAACGCTTCTTTGTGTGCTGCATTTTGATGGTTGGGAAAAGGGGATCCCCCAAAAAAATATATAAAAAAAAGTCTGCAAAAAAAATGGAGGAAATTTCCTCCATAGAAAGTTTAAGTGCTTTGTGGTTGGCAAGTTTTTCCTTTTGACTTCTCTCCATGTTCCGCTTCTTATTCCGCCAACGATTTCGACTCGTTTTGTTCGATGCCGCTCTTTTTTTTCGCGTACTTTGCCTTTGATTGATTGATTCCATCAGGGCGATAAGTTATCGATTAGCATTCTCCCTTTTGACTCCAAAACGATGAAGGTTTATCGTTGCTGTCCCCGGTCATTGTTTGGTTAATTGCTCATCATCATTATCTTGAGTGGAGTCCCGGATTTACTTCCTTCGAGTTTAGAGTCTCCGGTTAAGCTGTACTTGTAAATGATATTAGCTGTTAAATGTTTATGGCTCTATCAAGGGTTGGGTTGGGTTGGAAATGCTGATTTGGAAAGTTTTTATAGCACTTATTTTGCTTTTTCTTGCGAACCTTGTCTCTTTAGGCTGTAAAGCTTAGGCCCTAAATAGCTTTCATTGATATGAAAAAAGGTTTAAGGAAGTTTATAAGGTATTTAAAAATCCAAGAAAGTAATTGAATCTCAGTGCATATCTAATTATTCTTCGACTTTAAATGAGAGCATTCCTTATAGAGTCGACGTGATATGGCACCTTCCTGGAACCGCTCGCCTTGTGCGGTTTGTTTGTCTTGGGTGTTGACTGTACCTTGTGAGACTGCCAGCACTTGCTACTTATTTGCTCGTTGGTGTCGTCTGCCCGCTGTGTCTTCAGCTTGTTTGTTTAATTAAAACAGTCAGGTTGTAGTTGTCGTTGTGGTTGATGTTGCTGTGGCTGCTGTGCTACCAACTTTGGTAACAGCTTCCGCCCGACCAGGCGAGACGAGACGACCTCTTTAGTGCAGTGAAGCGCAGCCATTCACCGATCAGGGATCTCTCTCTAGACACACACATATTTGTATATATGTGTATCTGCATTCTCGAGTCTTTAGCAAACATGGCCAGGAAAGTCAGAGCCAGATCTCTAAGCCATCTCAAGAGCTGGAGAGCTTGGACAAACATCGTTGAGACTTGCTGGCAGCGTGATTTTGTATAAATTCTCGCCGGCACAATGATTGGCAAAAATACATGGATTCGGTGCGAGTAATAATTTGTTACTCGTAACGAGCTTGTAGCGTCTGAGCCGCACACGCTTGTTAACAATTAAATAAACAATATGAGTCTGCACTAAATACAAGCCAGAGAAACACCAAATCACTAAGCAAACACGGCCAAGAAGTCCATCGGCCAAAAAACAAACACTGGGAGAAGTAGAGAAACGTAGGATCCAAGAGACCCGTAGAGTCGATCCATTCGTCACCGCCACTTGAGACATTTTTCTCTATTAAAAACAATATTTATGCATTCTGGCTTTTTATATTTCTGCCCTCCACTCGAGAGAAGCACGTTTGCTATTATTTCCAGGCCATTTCCCATGAACACAATCCACCTATTAGCCGTAGTTGTTGGCCAGCAATCAGAACAGGGCCCGGGACTGTTCCTAAAGAGGACCCAAAGATCCCATGTACACTCTCTGGCCACTTGAGGCTTTAATAACAAGAGCAAGTGCCACGGTGGTTGGCTGGCTAAATGTGGAAGCAGTTGTGAACGTGGCTTTTCCATAACCAAACACATGTACATACGCCTGTTTTCCCTCTTTATTTTCATTTAGGTACGGTCCGGTTGGGTCCGGGTCTGCCATTTTAGTCACGTTCCCTGCATTTCAATATGATTTTCCTGCGTCGGACAAACCAATTAGACTTTTCCCCCGTTCCTTCCGTTCGGTGATTGTCGCATTGTTTTGGCTTAAGGCTAATTTTCACTCTCGGTTTTGGAGAAAATGTTACTCGACTTCCTGTCAAGCATTTAATTCGGGAAATGCTGTGTGACTCTAGCATTATTTTGAGTAGTCTTTGCTTATATTTATTTCCAACTATTCAATTTCAAATTATGCCACTCCAACCTTGACGTATGACAAGCCACCGGATTCTTTGCCAGCTGAATTTGTCATCCGAGTAGGAGGCCATTGCGCAATCATCTCCACAGCCGATAGACGCCTCCATCTACTATAACTATATATACATGTAGTATATACTCGCTGAATGCATTTGCTGTAATCGATAGCCGAGCAGTCGACTCACGCCTGGCATTGTTTCTCACGATCCGATTGCCGATTGCCTGCTGCTGCCCACATTTCGATATTGGATTTCAACGTTTATTTTTGGCGCTACCCTCGAGTTGTAATCACAACACTTGGGCTTGGGCCTGGGCCTGGGCTTTCGCCCCACGCTGTCCTAGAAACATTTTCCGTGGCGTATTTACTTAATTATTTTCAAGTGCTGGGCAAACATTTTAACACGAAAAATGTTTCACCGAGAGCAGCACTCGGCAACTTATTTTTCGGGGGGTTGTTGGGATGATGGACGACGACTAACGCACACAAATGTTATTAATTAAAATGTCATTCATTCGGGAAAAACAATGAAAGGACTTTCTGTGAGCTGTGAGAAGTGTAAAGTGCCAAGCGAGGGGAGAAACAGGACAACAACTACACTTTATTCGCAGCTGCCGTTGACAGTTTTTCCAAGGGCTTTAAAATCTTTAGACTTTAGACTCGCAGAGTCCGGACCACACGCAGCTGAGATCCCAAACTGAAAAAAAAACTGTAACCGAGACGAGATGCCCGCAAAAGCCACAAATATGTATGTCACTTGACACTTGCTTAAAACTGTATCTTGTAGATAAATTTCGTGACTTTGGGCACAGAAGCTGCTGGCGAGTAAATTGCCCTTCACTTGGCTCTGTCCAGCTGTCAATTTTGGGAGCGAGTATCTCCGGGTATCCTTTTCGGAGCTTGGAGCATCTCGGATCTTGGCGCAGCTGCCGGTTGACTTGACCACAAACCGCTGGCATCGACATCAGCAGCTGCTGCCACACGGTACATAAAAAAAAGGTGTCACCCATATATATAATGCTTACTTAGTAACGGGAATGGGAAGAGGAAAACCCGACTTGATGGGTGGCTTTACAGCCTCCATTTTGAGTGCTCGGCAAGTGAGCAATTGTCTTGAATTAATTTCTGCCTCATCACATCCAATCCATCAGCGTTTCACACCCTTCTTCAGATGGAGAGCCAAAGCAAACACTTTCATCAAGCACTCACTGAGAGAAAATGGGGGTATTTTTAATTACTAAGAATTATAAGTAAAAGTAAGAATAATTTTTAATAATTTAGAAGCATTTTCTTGAAGGGTAAAGTAGGTTTTACGAAATAATCTATAAACCTTTGCAGGGTATTATAATTTTAGTCAGAGGTTTAAAAGGCAATGGTGTAGAAAAGCTTTCTGAATTAAAATAATGCACTTGTTGCTTAGTTATGATGGATTTTTGATTCGATGATCCATGATCCTTTGGCAAACTGCAAGGGCATACAAACTTAGGTTTCCCGAAATTAGTTTCCATTTTTGTTTAAATATATTCATAATATATCATTAATAACAGACCCAAGGTTTTACACCTTTCCTTAAAGTTAATAGAATTTCTTTCTTAATTTTATAATTAAAAACCTCACACTCTTTAGAACCCTTTTCTTTCTGTGCACTTTAACCAAGCGCTTGCAGCCAGCAGACGCCGTCAAATTTAATAAAAATCAGTGATTTTGATTGATGCGCCTCTTGGTCAGCAGCAGCAGTTCCAGAATGGGAATTGGACTCGGAATCAGTACCAGAATCATCAGCGGGGACAGCCCGGCAGCGTCAGCAAATATTGGCAGAAGGGTTGACATTTGTTGAGGAGGCGAAAGGGGAGGAAGAGGGGACAAAGGAGGAGGAGGACGCTCGTAGTGATGCGGGGTTGGAGTGCCGAGTGCTTGACATGTGACATGGACGTGTCGTCCAAGTGTCGCTGCGCTCAATTGAAACAAATGAAGCGCAAAAGTTCTCCGGAGAGAGAGAGACCCCAGAAACAGGAAAGAGCAGTTACCACTTGTCGCCGCTTCATCAGCGATCCACCATAAATGCTATTGCTAACTGCTCTGACGTCTGTTTGGAAAATCTAGAGTTGAAAATCAGTTGATTTTCGGCAGTCAGGGAGTTGAAAGCTACAAATAATCTCAGATGTAGGGACTAAGAGCATTCTTTCTTTAAGAAACGAAATTCAGAATTAAAATTCCAACAAAATGTATTTAAAATTAGAATTACAAAGTTTATTTTATAGATTATTATAAGAATTTATAATTAAATATTTCTTATAACTAATTCATAAAATTTCTCCTTTCTTTTAATTCCAGCTAGGCCACGCCGTTCGTCGAGCGTTGACGATTTGACGCTGAGCTGTGTGTCTGGACGAAAGATAACTCGCTTCTCCGGCTCTCGAGGCGCCTCCACGCGGAGCGAGGTGCAAGCGCAGAGAAGTTCCGAAAGGTGGAACTCGGCACCACCACCACCACGGCACAACCCAAGGGGTTCACCCAAACAAAGAACTACACAAACACGCACAAAATGAGCCACAATCGACTGAAGGTCCTTGTACTCGCCCTCGTCCTGATCCTGACATCGTGCAGAGCGGACGGACCGCAGCACAGTCCCGACCATGGCCTGGGCATGGGCATGGGCATGGCCGGTCACGGCCTGGACGCGAGTCCGGCGCCTGGCTACGGAGTGCCGGCCATTCCAAAGGATCCCAATCTGCGGTGCGAGGAGATTACCATACCCATGTGCCGGGGCATCGGCTACAACATGACATCCTTTCCCAACGAAATGAACCACGAGACCCAGGACGAGGCCGGCCTGGAGGTCCACCAGTTCTGGCCCCTGGTGGAGATCAAGTGCTCGCCCGATCTCAAGTTCTTCCTGTGCAGCATGTACACGCCCATTTGCCTGGAGGACTACCACAAGCCCCTGCCCGTCTGCCGGAGTGTGTGCGAGCGAGCGCGCTCCGGTTGTGCGCCCATCATGCAGCAGTACAGCTTCGAGTGGCCGGAGCGCATGGCCTGTGAGCACCTGCCGCTCCACGGCGATCCCGACAACCTGTGCATGGAGCAGCCCTCCTACACGGAGGCGGGCAGCGGCGGCAGCTCTGGCGGCTCGGGAGGCTCTGGCAGCGGCTCGGGCTCAGGCGGAAAGCGAAAGCAAGGAGGAAGTGGCTCCGGAGGAAGCGGAGCCAGCGGCAGCGGTGGCTCCACCAGCAGCGCCAAGTGCCGCGGACGCAATTCAAAAAACTGCCAAAACCCCCAAGGAGAAAAGGCAAGCGGAAAAGAGTGCAGCTGCTCGTGCCGCTCCCCACTCATCTTCCTGGGGAAGGAGCAGCTCCTGCAGCAGCAGGCGCAGTCGCCAATGATGCATCATCCCCACCACTGGTACATGAACCTCACTGTCCAAAGGATCGCCGGCGTTCCAAACTGCGGCATACCGTGCAAGGGTCCGTTCTTCAGCAACGAAGAAAAGGACTTCGCCGGCCTCTGGATCGCTCTGTGGTCGGGTCTGTGCTTCTGCAGCACGCTCATGACCCTAACCACATTCATCATCGACACCGAAAGGTTTAAGTACCCGGAGCGGCCCATCGTCTTCCTCTCCGCCTGCTACTTCATGGTGGCCGTGGGCTACTTGTCCAGGAACTTCCTGCAGAACGAGGAGATTGCCTGCGATGGCCTGCTCCTGAGGGAGAGCTCTACGGGTCCGCACTCCTGCACCCTCGTCTTCCTGCTCACCTACTTCTTCGGCATGGCCTCCTCCATTTGGTGGGTCATCCTCAGCTTCACCTGGTTCCTGGCAGCCGGCCTGAAGTGGGGCAACGAGGCCATCACCAAGCACTCCCAGTACTTCCACCTGGCAGCCTGGCTCATCCCCACGGTGCAATCCGTGGCCGTGCTCCTGCTGTCCGCCGTGGACGGCGACCCCATTCTGGGCATCTGCTATGTGGGCAACCTCAATCCCGATCACCTGAAGACCTTTGTGTTGGCCCCGCTGTTCGTTTACCTGGTGATTGGAACCACCTTCCTGATGGCCGGCTTCGTGTCGCTGTTCAGGATTCGATCGGTGATCAAGCAGCAGGGCGGCGTTGGAGCCGGCGTCAAGGCCGACAAGCTGGAGAAGCTCATGATCAGGATTGGCATCTTCTCGGTGCTGTACACCGTCCCGGCCACCATTGTCATCGGCTGCTACCTGTACGAGGCGGCCTACTTCGAGGACTGGATCAAAGCTCTGGCGTGTCCCTGTGCCCAGGTGAAGGGACCCGGCAAGAAGCCCCTCTACTCCGTGCTGATGCTGAAGTACTTCATGGCCCTGGCCGTGGGCATCACCTCTGGGGTGTGGATTTGGTCCGGCAAGACCCTGGAGAGCTGGCGGCGCTTCTGGAGGAGACTCTTTGGGGCGCCCGATCGCACGGGCGCCAATCAGGCGCTGATTAAGCAGCGTCCTCCAATCCCGCATCCCTATGCCGGATCCGGGATGGGCATGCCCGTGGGCTCGGCGGCGGGCTCGCTGTTGGCTACACCATACACCCAGGCGGGCGGCGCCTCGGTGGCCTCCACCAGCCACCACCACCTGCACCACCATGTTCTCAAGCAGCCGGCGGCCAGCCACGTATGACATGGAGAGTCGGGGGGAGCATCGACCATGGGCGGCGGCACCCTCGGCGGCGGTGGCGGCGGCAGCACCATTGGGGGCGGCACCCTAGGCGGCGGCAGCGTGCTGGGTCACGGCACGGCGATGAGCAGCAGCACGGTCGGCATGGGTCCCTGCCCTCCCCCCGGCACCTTGATGCACGGAGCCAACGGCGGCAACGGTGGCAATCCGGGCAATGTCTACGGCAACGGCAACGGCAATGGCGGCGTGGGCGGCCAAAACACAGCTCCCGGGTCCGTGATCGATTCGCGGGCCGTCTCCGTGGTGGTGACGCTGCCGGGCGGCCCGGGTGCCCAGCATCCGGGCCAGGCGCTCAGCGACTACGGTCCCATATAGTTAATGGTACGCCCGGACACCGCGCACTGGGTCTCGACCAGCAGCTTCAGCCAGCTGTAGCCGCTGAAGGTGGTCGAATCGCACGCCCGGCCTCTGTCTCACTCGCACTCTTAGGCTCTCGCTCGCACACACTTTCTCTCTCTCTCCATCTCTATCCGTCAGTCTGCATTTTCCCAAAATCTCTCTGTCTTTCTCTAGTTAGCAAAGGTTTGAAGAAATGCCATATTAATTCGTGTAGCCGTAGTTTGTTTATTAAGTGGAAAGCGCAACAAGGACCCTGTTTCTATAGCCAATTTGTGGTATATTTAGGGGAATTTTGGGAAGGAAGGATTGAAAAAATTTACATTTTGGAATTCCTGAGTATTAAATTCATAAAAGTTCTTAATGCAATTGAAAGTGTATTAGGATTGGTAGTAGAAACAGGGTTAAACCAAGGACCTTATAATAATAAGATGCATAGCGCCTCTCTTGTGAGGATAACGAAGAGAGAGATATCAAGCGTATATGTGCGTACAGATCTAGAATGCTGCCATCTTTTTCTCTGGCATTTTAACACACTGTTAAGAGAGCTTGGAGCCTTCTATTGACCTTTCAATTGGCGCTACTCAACCTGTTATTACAAGTCCTTTGGTCAAAAAGAAAGCACAGATGTGGTAAACAACCATTCTGCATACAAGATTCTAGTCCAAAAAACCTTTGTCTTCAAAAGCAGTTGAGCAGAGCTTAGGCGTAGCGAGTCGGAGATTCTCCTCCAATATATGATAACATCCAGTCGCGTTTGTTCCACCTGCCATTTGCTATTTTCCTATTAACGAAAATAATTTAAAAAAACACACACATATTTTTTTTTTTGTTTGTTATTTCCCTTCTACGAACACACTTTCCTCAACGAAATAGACTGAGAAACGCAAAACCAATTAAGTAACCGCCACGTAGAGAACTCGGGGGTAAAGTTAGGAGCGGAATCTGCCCACACTGCCAAGTCAGAGCCACGAGCCATATTTCGAAATTACAACTAACTTTTAATCAAACTAACTACACTATTAACCTTAACCTAAAGATAAACATTAAACATAACGAACGCAAGCAAACAACAAAAAAAAAGAAAAAGAAAACAATAAATACAAAAAAAAGGAAGGAAACACCTTAAATGCCCGTAGAAAGTTAGTTGCGATTTTAGGGTTGTCGCATTATCAAAGAGCAGGCGGCCAGTGTTGCCAGAAACCATTTGTAAATTATTTAACCTAACCTAAGGCATTATCGAACACTAGTTTTTGTAAATATTTTCCAATCGCGCCTAGTTTGTAGACGACTTTTTTGTTGAGAGATGAGGAAATCCGTGGAATTAATATAGTAACTTGCATTTCAGCATCAAAAGCAACTCTGCATTTAAGCTCAAACATTGAATTTAATTTTTACAAAAACCCAAAAAGCAAAATACTACCAAAACCCGTATTCCCCCTCTCCAAAACTAATATACGAATAAATAAAATTGCCAACTTTTGCAGCCAACGCAGGGCATTTTTGCATTTATAAAAGCAGCAAAAGAAAAATTGTATAAAGTTAAAACATTTATATAAGAGTATTAAATTAAATGTAATCCTAGTTGTAAACGAAAACAAAAACAAAAACAAAAACGGCAAACAAAGGAAACGAAATATCTATCAAGCATTAAAACTATTGTCTTTAAATTTAATATTTATATTACGTGGTAAAAGCAACAATTTAACTGTTGGCATTTCAAACCATTTCAATACGAAACAAAACAAAAGGACGAGCGAGGATGTTTGGAAGTATATATTATAAAGTATATGATATAGCTACAACTATGTGTCTAATGTTTTAAGCACCTATAACTACTTCTATAAACAGAATAAACAAAAATACGAAAAGCTGTAATAAAAACATTATAAAAATATTTATTTCTTATTTAATTTCTTATGGTTTCAACCTTTTGTTTTTATGCATGACAAGTAAGTACTTTTCGTTTGTTTATTTCGTGATTTTCCGTTGATTTGTAGCCCTTACAAGAGAGTCCCTCAAACACTTATACGTATCATTAAATCAAAGCTCTCCAAGCTAAGCAAGCAAAGCAGAAAGTAATACCAAAAACAGAGTAACATTTATTAGCAAATTTTTCTACACGACGTACAATGTTTAATATACACATTATACATGCGAACGCAACAAACCCCAAATCCAAATAATAATACAACCACTTACGCGTACTATTTGATGTTGTTAATAAGCTTAAACAAATATGCTAGCTAGTAGCCTTTAGTTTAGTTCCCTAAGCAGGTGTACGGGTCCCCGAAGGACCTCTGCACTTCTCCTTTAGTTCGTGGCGTACATAGCAAACGCTTTTATCTATACTTACAAAAAATATTAAAGGCTAACGAGTGTAACGAATATACGTAAATGGAAAAACCAAATGAAACGGTAATTGTAAAAATAATTAATGCAAATATAGTTCAGTTTAAGCGACTCGAAATATTTTCCGTTGATTTTTGTGATTGAGAATTCATTTACTAAATTGATGAACAGAAATTGATTGCAATTTGCGAATGTATACGATTTTTAATTTTAAAAAGAAAATATTTCATAGCGGAGTGGATTTTAGATTGATAGGTCAGGATAGAGGATAGAGCAGGATGGAAGGCTGGACGGTGATTGATGGATTAGTGGAAGTTACACGGAAACCAGAAACTTGACGTCAAGCGTAGTTGTGAATTGTATTTTGTGAAATGTAATTTAATAACAAAATAAACAAAGCCCAAAGCAAATATATATACAATGCATATTTAAATGAATCGAACGTGCGCACAGAGGAACTGGCAACAGAATTCTTTAACGAAAATTCATGCCGACATTATTTTATTTACAAGGAAAATGCATTTTAATGATAGAAATCAAAACAAAGCGAGGTAACGTTGTTGATTGTGAATCCACTTTTATGCACACATAAAACATATAGCAGCAACATGCAAGTCGAGAATCAAATGCGTTAACAACAACAACAGAATATACGAAAAGCAGCCGCATAAACAATAATATTAAATACATTTGTAATTGAACAAGAAAAACCATTTAAAATAAAATTTAACAACATATAAAGTGGACTTTTCTTTGCCGGGGTTGGGGAGATTAGGCTACGCAGAGCCTTGACTAGGTTCTGGAAAGGTCAACACGTTATGTTTCGGTCAAAATGAATTAGTAAGGCTCGCCATATAATGTGGCATCTTTTGGGCTGAATTAATTTGCAACAGGCGGAAGTGCCAATCCATAGCATACTCTTCCGCTGAATTGAAACTCGGCACAATTTGAAAGCAATAGTTCGTTTTTTTGCCCTTAGATGGCTTCCGGAAACACGAATTTTACATTTACTGCAGTGTAAAGTAAGCAGTACGTAAGCAGTGCGACCAAGCAGTTAAGTTAAGCAGTTAAAATCTCTTCGAAACTGCTTGCTCCAACCATGGCTGCTGGTTCGAACTGCTTGATAGAACTGCTTCGTCAAACTGCTTATTTTACACTGGGAAAATAAATATTTCAAAATAAATACACATTGAAAATATTTATATTAAATAAATATATCATTTATATTAAAGCGAACAGAAAGCAGCAGAAGGTGGATTTACTTTAGTGCAAACGAAATTTTCACTCAATGACTTCGAGCTTGAGTTACTGACTAGCACAAAGCGGAAGATCGAATATGAGTTATGTTAATCGTTTGAGTGCATGCTCTAAACAGTGCGATGTTTTTGAGTGAAAATTTCGGAGATTAACAGAGCCGAATTGAGTGCAAAACATTATTTTCAATGCCAACATTTTCACTCATCTCACAGATAATCTAGCTTGTTGTTCTAAAAAGTATATTGTTGTAAAAAAACAATACATTTTTATTCTTGTAGCAAGAACCAGCCTTCAATTTGTACATTTTCAGTACAAATTCATACATTGCTGGGAGTCAAGCACCAGGCGAACAGAAAGCAGCAGAAGGTGGATTTACCTTATTGCAACCGAAATTTTCACTCAAAAACATCGCACTGCCTAGAGCATGCACTCAAACCATTAACATAACTCATATTCGATCTTCCGCTTTGTGCTAGTCAGTAACTCAAGCTCGAAGTCATTGAGTATATATATAATTATATAATTAAAATACATTTACATACATAAAAAGAAAAAAATGCATAGTAAATGTACATTCGAGGATTATTATTTTTGTCATGGAAAGTTAATAAGTCTCAGGTCTGTATCCATATGACCATGAGTTGTAATACCCTTTGTATCGGTACCATATCGGTTATAAAAATTCTATCAACTCCTTCAATTTCCTAAGAAAAGCCACCACCTTCTATAAAAACAATCAGTGTTTAAATTTGCCCCCTCGAAACAAAATAACACAAATAAACAACGCGGTGAACTGGACTTGTTGCAACAGGTGCAACAGGTGAGATGTCCTAGCAACGCAGCGTAAACAGCGTAAAGGAGCTCAAGTTCAGCTGTTGCATTGGCAACGGGCGAGCGATGGAATGTTTAATCGATAGCCACCAACGGACAAGGACCACGCCATAACAAACAGCAAATTCCAAGAGCAGCCAGTTCCTCCAGCAATGTCGCGCTACAAAAAGTGATTGGTAAGCGGAAAAACCCAGGCTAAACTGAGCTCGCAAGGATCGGGATCGGATCATGGGGAATACGGAGAGCAATGTGACCAGTGGGGTCAAAAAACAGGCGGGAGTCTCCACCCAGGCGCTCTACAAGTTCGTGAACCTCAAGGGCGGCGGCCTCCTGGTGGACATGATGAAGAGGGCTTGCCAGACGAAACAGTTTGCCGAGATAGATCACGCCATTAAGACCAAGGTGGAGCCCTTTCTGTACAACAAGGGCGCCGGGAGATACTTTCCCATATCGAAGCTTGTCCTGCTGCGAAACAGGGATCGACCCCGCACCCGCCAATTGCCTGAGATTCGGGCTCTGGAGAATCCCGATGATGACTTCAATATCCACGACTATTGCCCCGAGGTGTCCGAGGCCGAGTATATCTCCAATCCAAGTGCCTATCGATTTGTCTGCTGGGATTTAAATGTGAGTAAGCTGGGAAAATCATTGGGATTCATTGATAAAAATTAAAGAGAGGCCATGGGATGGGAAAATGTTCTATATTATTTAGAGGAAAGTATTTGCATTTAGAAAAATAGTTAACAAATTTCCAGTCAAGTTCATATTTAAAGGACAAATTCAATGTTAACCGGGGATAATTTTATGAAATGAAATTAATAAGCTCCTTAAATTTTCAATCATTACAAATAGAGCAACATCCATATAATTATTAATTAATATCTGAAGAAAAGCTTATAAAACTGTTGACCAGATCAACCTTAAGCAAGTCTTAGCATTGCTTAAAAAATAGTTTACATGAATTTAAGAAACTTAAGAGAATTTAAAACTATTAATTTGCATTAATTTTCCCACATTTACATTCCATATTCTTATAAACTATCCCTCCTTTCAGATGCGCGGTGCTGTTGGCGAAACCATCCTCCATTTGTGCCTGCTGAACGCCTCCTCGCTGCACGCTGATCTTGCCAAGCGACTGCTCAAGTTCTATCCGAAACTCATTCTGGATATATACATGAGCGACGAGTACTACGGAGAAAGTGTCCTGCATATAGCCATAGTCAACGAGGATCCGGCTATGGTCAAGTATCTGCTAGATGCCAATGCAGATGTCCAAGAGCGGTAAGTAATAATTAACAACCCACCTATTAATAAATTATTTAATATGAAATTTATTTACTTTCTACCAGCTGTTGTGGCGCCTTTATGTCAGCGGAGGACACAAAGTTCTCCCGCACAGATTCACCAGATCACGAGTACGTGGCTCTTTGCCCCATGACCAACTACGATGGTTATGTCTATTGGGGAGAATATCCTTTAAGTTTCGCCGCCTGCCTTTCGCAGGAGGAGTGCTTCCGTTTGGTTTTGGCCCGCGGAGCCGACCCTGATTTCCAGGACACTAATGGCAATACTGTCCTCCACATGCTGGTTATCTACGAAAAGATTGAAATGTTCGATGTGGGCTACGAGGTGGGATCGAATATCCACGTGAAGAACATACAGAATCTCACGCCTCTTACCTTGGCCGCCAAGCTGGGCCGAGTGGAGATGTTCTTCCATGTGATGAGCATCGAGAGGGAGATTTACTGGCAACTGGGCAGCATCACTTGCGCCGCTTATCCTCTGCTGATGATTGATACCATCAACGAGGAGACTGGGAATATCAACAAGGACTCTGTGCTTAATTTTGTGGTGTTTGGGGACAAGCTGGAGCATCTGGAGCTGCTCGATGGCGTGGTCATTGATCTGCTCAAGACCAAGTGGGACACGTTCTGCAAGTCGCGATTCTACAAGCAGTTCTACATGTTTGCCTTTTACTTTCTGATTTCGCTGTTCAGCTTTATCCTGCGACCAGGTCCAGACAACAAGGACGAGGAGGAGGAGGGGGCCAACAGCACCTCGGTCAAAAATGATTTGTACAGGCAGAATGGCTCGGAATCCTTCCATCGTCAGACAAAAAGGGGATCTCTGAGTACAGAATACAGTAAGTAAAAGTTTATTGTTTTTATTAAATATTGTAAAATATTAATATTAAATATTAAATATAATATATTTATTTATCTCTTTTCAGAAACCTTTTGGCTCAACTTTACCGATTACTATGATCCCTCTGAGGTGGAGGTCCTGCCTGCCTGGTGGGAGAGCTATGCCCAGTGTCCCTTGATGAATCTGGAATCCGATTTGGCCAAGCTCAGAATTATGGCGGAGCTAATCAACTTTGTGGGAGCTATACTCTACCTTCTGGTGGCCCTGCGCGAGGCTCGTTTCTTGGGATACAAAATGTTTATTGAGAATTTGGTAAGCTCTTCCACTAATTTATTTTAAGAATTTTGTATTTAAATCTTTTCTAGATGACGGCTCCTTCGCGGGTTATGTTTCTGTTTTCGTGTGCCCTGATGATGACCATTCCCTGGCTGAGAGTGTCCTGCCTCACCGAGATCGATGATCATGTGACTGTTGTGATAATGCTAACCACTGCTCCGTACTTTCTGTTCTTTTGTCGGTGAGCTTTGTATTAAATTTATTATATTTCTATAAATTAATTTATAAAAATATTAATCTATCCATTGCAGTGGCTTCAAGACTGTGGGTCCCTTCGTGGTGATGATATACCGCATGGTCATGGGAGATCTTCTCCGATTCGTCTCCATCTACTTGGTGTTTGTTTTGGGCTTCTCTCAGGCTTTCTACATAATTTTTCTGACCTTTGACAACCCATCGACACCAGAGGATCAGGATGCGGAATCCAATCCAATGCCCTCGCCCATGGAGTCCATAGTGGCCATGTTCTTGATGTCGCTCACCAACTTTGGAGACTACTATGGCGCTATGGTGTCCACACAGCACGAGTACGAGGCAAAGATCCTGTTTTTCCTCTTCATGGTGATTGTGAGCGTGCTCCTGGTGAACATGTTGATTGCCATGATGGGAAACACCTACCAGAAGATTGCCGAGATTCGCAATGAGTGGCAGCGTCAGTGGGCTAGGATCGTCCTGGTGGTGGAGCGGAGTGTTCCACCCGCCGAGCGATTGAAGAACTTTATGCACTATAGTCAGCCAATGTCGGATGGACGAAGGGCCCTGGTTCTACGCCTCAACATGACTGTGGGTTTTAATATATTTTCTAAAATATTATATTTAATATAACTTATTTTAGGACGAGGAGAAGGAGGAGATGAAAGAGGTGCAGGAGATGAAGCGCATCCACCAGCGATTTTCCAACAAGCGGCAGATGGAGCGGGAGGCTCGGGCTCGTCGTCGCCAGCAGGAGTACGAGAAGTTCTTTGGCGCCGCCCCCAAGTCGGATAGCTCCGAAAACAATAACTTTTAATGATCTACATGTAACTAGAGAAGCCAGAGTCACTTAATTAGTTCAAGTTTTATTGAGCCTTGTTAAAATGTATTCGTTTTATGCAATAAATGAAGAGTCTACATTGCTATTCACAACCAAAGCAAGAAGTAGATGTACTTGAACTATTTTTAAAATATATTTTTAAGCGCCAAATTGAGAACTTAAAAATTTGAAGCACTTGCCATTGACACATAATCGATGACATATTTAGGGAAACTCCAAAAATCTGTGGCACAAGTGTCGATGCATGCGAGTGACAGGACGCCCAAACAAACAAATATCAACATCAAATTCACTCAAAATAACATTTAACAAAATCAATGTGCTTAAAAAGTTTACCCCCAGAAAAAAGAGGAATGAAGGTTGGAAAAATGTACAACAAAAGCCTCGAACAATCATCCATTTTCCGGTGGGTACTGGGTAAATTTGCATTTCCCAGCGGAGGGAGTGGGAGCCATAACTCAACGACTCGCACACTTTTCCAGCTCTCATGTGCGTTGACAGTTCTAAATCAAAGAGCAAAAGAGTAAAGCACAAGTGCAAACAGAGCCCATAAAGGTCAAACCCTCAACCCCTTGCCAAAACCCAACCCCCTCAATCGGCAAAATAAATTGCAAACTCTGCTTTCTTTTGCACTTTGATTTGCATAAATAATTTACTTTAAACAAACTCTCGAGTATCGGCAAAAGAAAGCAAAGAAATTTCTGCCAAGAAAAAGGCAAACCTGAGAAAGTCGAATTTCCTTTGAGTTCACCTGGGAATGGACCATAATTCTTATTTGAATATTTGTTTAACCGTTTTTCACCTCCTCCCACAACCAATCCTCCAAGGGCTTCAACAAGGTTTTCTTTTCAAAATTGCGCAGAGTTTTTCTTAAAGAACTTGCCCGCCGAAACAATTACGGATAGTTAAGGCCAAATCACAGACGGCATTTAAAAGTCATTTGGCGAACGCCCCTCACAGAAATTGCGCTATAAACGATGTTGCTCAAGAATCATAAAGCAGAGCCCGTTTTCCGGGAAACCTACGATGTGAAAAACTGTCCGTTGGCATTACCATTTCGCATTTTCCTCGTCCCATTACCTTTCAGCGCTTTTATTGTTATTGTTTTACAATGTTTGTGTGTGTCCGAGGGCGTAATTAAACAGCTTTCTCAGCCTTTTTTATGGCGGGAAATTTCTCAAGTCGAGTGGACAAACAAGATAAATATCGCAGGGTTGTAAAGTGTTATTACTTTAGTTTAGAGAGTATTTAAGGTAGTTAAATAAATAAATATTTTGAAGAGATGAAGGTATTGCTAAAAGTACATACAAATAAAAGTAGTCTTTTCATTAAGACAATTCTTCAGGGGTTCCAAAGTAATTAGGAGAGTATAAAAAATACTCAAAGCATTTCCTTCAATTCATCACCCAGTGTAATCTGGCAAAAATATTTACATTCAACAATTAGGGGAAGTAGGCGTTGACTCCGCTCTGTGGGCGTGCCCACACCATTGACAGCTGCTGGTGAGGCTGCCGTCCAAAACATGTGATTACGCAACGAACTCGACACCTAGAACGCAGACTCAGACTCCGAGGTGTGTAATTACATGGCCAGGACACAATGCAAAGCCAATCGCCAGCTCTGGGAACATACTTTCTGGCCACACTGTGACACATTCAAATGGTAATTGTCCGCCAACAAAAAAACGGGGTGACTGAGTGTGTGTGGGGCCAAACTAAACCCCTTTTGTTGTGATCACGAGGGGTGGGATACCATATCATTAACGCCACACCAAGGGAAAACAGATTTTTCTTGGCTTGCAACTTGGCTGAGAACTTTTGCACAGATCGCAGGAGAAACGAGAGTCCCGATCGCAGCGGGCACTAAATTGCTCTATTCAAACTCAATTAAAGTCAAGCTGAGAGAGCTCCGATTGTGAGTGATCCCTGCCCTTTAACACTTTCGGATGCCGTTTTAACCCCCTCCGTCTGCCTTTGTCCGCGACTCCCAACAAAGGCGGCTGCTAAACGCTTCCGGTGCAGGGAGAGAGAGAGAGCTGAAGGATCTTTCCCGACACCGCGCAGATCGGCTCACCTGGCTCGATCCCGATCCCTTTACCGATCCCACGCATTATCCAACAACGCTCCCATTGATGTCAATCACTGATATCCAACAATGCAAGGTGTCGGCCCTTTGTGCCCTCTTATCTGTATCTCTTCCTTTCAGCCTTTCAGAATCGAGACTCCTTCATCTTTTCTTTTCGGGCTTTGTGTTGCTGCTACAATTGCAATTACGTAATCGTTATCGTGATGTGCAAATCGATAAACGGATGTTGTTCGTTTGGAGTCCCCATTAGACTCCATCTTTATTGGCCCAGACTGGTCGCATAAAAGTTGTTTGATTAATTCAAATGGCCGCCACTTGCCGCGAATCTCTTCTGTTTGCCAACTCATAAAGCGCAACTTTTACGGCTCAAACAGATGGCTCCGGGGTGGGTCATAAAGACGTGATAAACCGGATTCGAAAAGGACATTTCAAGTCTGTGGCATTGAAGGAAGTTTCTTGGGAGGGAAAATCTTTGCTCATAGTTATTGGTAAGCTTGTAGAAAGGTCACTTTATATATTATATCATTTATATAGTAAAATAATAATAATGTATCTTCCATAAGTTTATTTAGAAGCTTAAAACGTTTAGAGAGTATTACATGAAGACACCTTAAAATTGTCTTTAATTTCGCTTAAATATTTCTGTAAATATATACATGAAGCTGAACCGTAAATAAAATATATTTAAAAATCTAAATATATTTTCTAAATCAAGCTTACTCGTCACACATGTAAACTCACCTTTAATGTATTGATCTAATCCCCATTCACATCTTCCCCATCGCTTCAATAAAACTTCTCGATTTGATTGAAAACCACTTGAAAGCTCAATGAAGGGGAGAGGAGGCTGGAGCGGAAAGGAAAATAAAAACAAAATTCGAGCAGAAAAAACCGCAAAGTTTTAATTGAATTTACTGAACAACATAATGTTTTGCCACTTGAGTCTCGCGGGAGGACGCTAAGCAAACAATCAACAACGGCGGCCACAAAAACGTTGACGGCGACGCCGGCAAGTCTGAATGACTGACTGACTGATTGACGGCCAGATTGAATGGGATGGGGGCCGAGATGGGGGCGGGGCGGTCTTGGTCTAGATATGCATACACACTCGGAGCGAGAATTCAATTCGCCAAATCAAATCACTTGAGTGAAAATGTTGCATTCATCCAAAGGAAATACATAGAAAAATACACAAATAAATGGGTGGAAAAATGGGGGCGGTGGTGTCAAGGTGTCTTTGAATTGCTTAAAGGGCGCCTTTGATCTCTGCCAGCATTAAACGCGCTCAATCAAACCCTTTGACTTTGAGGGAAACCATTTGCCAAATGACTAAAATTAATTACGCGAAGAAGCCGCAGGAAAATAAAGCGAACCAAAGAGCAGGTGAACACCAAAGGATAATTGAAATGGGACTTTGAAAAGCAGCTAGGCGATGGTTTTATTAAAGCAAGATTGCGGGGAAAAAAATTATGAAAAAATATTTAAGGTCAGGTAATAAGTTAGGCAACTAAACTCGCCTGTTAAGAGTAAGCCTTTTATTAGGAAAAATAAACAATTAAAAAAGGGTTTAAAAATATAAATCCTTAGCCAGAAATCTAATTATAATATCGTG
>JAEIII010045111.1:0-11418 GCA_018905755.1 Drosophila ohnishii | reverse complement strand
ACTTCTGACTGAAATTATAATACCCTGCAAGGGTATAAAAACAAGAAAGGAAGCTAACTTGGGCACGCCGAAGTTTGTATATCCTTGCAGATTGCAATTGGAGCATTAAGAATCGAGCCATTCAGTTTACAGTTTGACAGTTACAGTTTTACATTCCTAGCTTTACATTTTCTCTACATTTACTGATCGTTTCTATGGCAGCTATATGATATAGTTGTCCGATTTTCATAAAGTTTAAGCTCCATCTTGCTCTTTAAGTACTCTCTGTAACAAAAAAAAAGTGTATAAAATGTTTACGTTTGTAAAATTATATACGGTGTTAAAAACATGAATAGAATATTCATTGTTTGACGAGTTGTTTATTTTTTCTGCAGAATTCTCCACAAATATCCAGTAAAGATACGGATGGATAATCTCAAGAACTTTTTTCCCAAATTATCGCCTATTAATGTATATTTTTTATTAAACGCAATAATTTAAGAAAGTTCAGATGGGGTTGAGAACGGGATTAGAATGAAAAGAATTTGATTAAAACATGAAGCATAATTATTTCACATTACACTTATATTGTTTCAGAAATATTTTTTAACCATAAACTCAATCGACCTAAAATTTTAAGATTTAATCAGACCATCTTTTACTATTTATGAAAAAAAAGTAAACAGTTTTAGATATAAAAACTTTATCTTAACCTTTTCTAAAAATATGAACGTTTTTATTTTATAAGTATTTTAAACTAATTGTTCTTTTTTTTAATATGTTAAAATATATTTTTTCGAAATGCAAGCTGGGTACAGATAAAGATAATCTTTCTTTCTTTTTAATTATTGTATCACATAATAACTTATAGATTATTTGGTGCGTAACTAAAGTCCCCTCTAGTAATAATTATATTTATTTTAAGGGGGAAATGTAGGAAGTTGTTAGAAAGAAGTAGGAAAGATTTTGTACTCACATTTAGTTGTATGATAATTTTATTATAAGCCCAGTGCCATCGTTGCTTCGCTGTAATTTCCGATTGCCTGATAATCTGCATGTGTCCGCTCACAACTTCTTCGGTTTCACCGCGCAGCAGTAGAGGTTTCTTCTTTTGCGACATTATCTTATTTAGATCAGTGAGATCGGTCAACTGGTCGTTTAATTCATCATCTCGACCTATGAGGTCAGGATCATTCATAAAGCTTGCTTGCTCATCATGATCATGATCAATAATAATACTGTCTTGTTTGTGGAGAGATATATTTGTGGCAGCAGGGATACTGGTGGAATTAGACATGGGCGACTGTACATTGGAGTCCTGGTGAACTTCCATTTTTAACAGTTGCCGATTTTGGATAGGACCCACGCTACCACTAGAGCTTTCGTCTAGATAATTGCCGCTATCTTCTTCGCTATGATAGGTTTCGTTATCGTAAATGAAGTCATCGTCGTCATTGTCCCGTTGATGTTCTTCGTCAATGAAATCTAATGATGATTGCTGCTGTTGTTGTGCTTGATTATTTTTGTTCTTTGGCTTTTGTTGTTGCTGCTCTTGTTCGAGGTACTTGTACTCGTCCTCTTCATTAAAGTAGTCCTCGCGATAGTCATAACCATTGTTGACATGCTCATAGTAACCGTTCGTGCGCTGACTCTGGTTCGTAGACGGTGTCGTCTGCTGAAGATCCATATAGTAATCATTCTGCACACTATCAATATGATAATTCGGTTCCGAATTCATAGATCGAACTGCAACACGATCTAATAGTTCATCATCAATCTCGGACTCATCGTCATAGATCTCCGTTGGCATTTGTTTAATTAGCATAAGTCCCGATTTACCATTGATAGTGGGCAGTTTTTTGCCAGTGGCTCCCGCTAACGGCACCGTTGGAAGGATTTTTGTGCTCTGATTACCATTGGCATGGTAGGACATTGAGACCGGTTCATTAAGTTCTGTACTAAAGGTACTATTATAACTATATTCATGCATTTTTACATTACTATTCTCATAATCATCGCCAGTGGTTGAGTAATGACAGCTCGACCGGGTTGTATCTTGATTGTTTTGCTGATAAATGTAATCGAAATTTTCAATTTTGCCTTCAGGATTTGAATTAGAGGAGGTGGACAAGGCCAGACAAGTTGAATTGTTGATTGGGGTGACCAATGTAGTTGTTGTTGTCGGGGGTTTTTGAGTTACAGCGGATGCAACAGAGGATGCACCTTGATTGACAGCTTGAGTTGCTGATTGTACGGCTGCAGCGGCCTTAGTCAAAATTGAACCGAACATTCCACCAGATTTGATACCTCCTCTTTTTTGCGTAGATTCTGGGTTTACAGCTGGTTCTAAAACCAAACTTGTTTCATTTGTAATATCTCTTTGGGCTATATGATAACCATTATCTCTGTTCGATACTTCGATTAATGTGGGATGTTGCTCTTCCTTTAAAACATTTTCACTTTCATGATCGTAAATTTCCATATGCATTATCATTTCATTATTTAAATTCATATCATCATCGTACTTTTCATTATAATTTTCACAGATTGGCATTTTTATTGGCACAATTGATGATCCTTGATCGTTGAAAAAGGACGCCTCTGGCGTCGGTCCATACGAGCTTCCTTGTTTTTTATTCTCATCAAGATTTAAAAGAGAGGAGCCGGTGCCTAGATAAGTAACATTTTCAGCAAGAAAATTCGACTCCGTTTCCGTTTCAGCTTTTGTGGCTACTTTGGAAGCCGAACTTGAAAGCAATCCACCAACACTGGGCACTAGTTTCGATGCCAAATTAAAACTAAACCCTTTTTTGGAAATGTTGGTCTGTTGTTGAGTGCTGTTTACTTCAACTGTCGCTGAACTGACACCGCTGAATACGCCATCTAAGCCACCTTTGAGACCTTTAGAAAAGCCTCCGAGAACACTGGTTGAGGACAATCCTTTGCCTGTTTGTTGCGTCTGGGAGGAAGGCTTGTAATAACCACCAAGACCTGAACTGTTGAGGTTCTGATTCAGGTCGATGTTTGCCTTGCTAATGCTATGATCTACCGATGATAAACTGTTATTATCCACGTTTGCAATAAGAATATCTGTTTCTTCTTGAATATTCCCAACAGAGGCAGTCAGTTCTTTAATATCAACGTTAAAAGTGTCATAGAAGGTGTCATCAAATGCTGTAGATTGAAGTTCGCTAGCTGTAGTTTCCTCGGTTGTTGAAACATAATTGGTAAGATTTGTTGGAGACTCTACTGAACATACTATGGTGTCAATTGGTGCGATATCATTGATGGTTGTTGGAAAACTAGGAAAATCATATGCAGAAAAGTCGGCTAAATACGAAGGCACTGGTACCATCTCATTATTTTCATCTAACTCTTTTTTACAAGCATTGTTTCTTTTGCTATCGGTATCAGTGATTAAGGCAACAGAGTTGGTGATATCATTTGCACATGTTTCCAGTTCAACAATTGGTTGTGGTAAATCTGGTAAATCAAATTGTTTCATATAATCGGTATAGGAGACGATAGGGGGTCCTATTATAGATGAAATTGGTGATGTTAATGTCAACGTTGATGGTGAAGGGGAGGCATCGCGGCTTGGCAACACAATGGCTGTCTGATTTTTTATCGATGACAGCGCTGTCTCCGTCTGATTGTTCATAGATGGCGACACTGTTTCCGTCTGGTTACGTAAGGATTCCAAAATTATCTCGTTATTGATAGTTGTCAACTCTGTCGAAATTGCTGGTGTGAACGTGTTGTTAGAGCTATTACAATCAGTTGTGTCTACATCATGAGGAGTACCTTTTATTGTTGAAATACCAAAGTCTGGATTAATAAAGGAACTACTAAATGACAGCCTTGAGAATTCAGCTTCAATTGTGTTCGTTGGTTTGAAGTCTGCTGTTTGGTAATTCCATGTCGTAAACTCCTTTAATTGTGTAGTATCGCCTATACTACTAATCAGCTCTTCATTATCTGAGCACGTTTCTTTAATGATCGAAGTTCTGGCAGTCGTATTGGTAACAATGGAATTTTTTTCATTTGTGTCGAAAAATGTATAAGGCTGAAGATAATCCGATAAGTTAAATAAGGCTTCCGTTTCAGGCTTCAAATATGAGGGCTCTGCCGGAGGAGACTGGGCTGACGCCTTAATTTCTAAATAAATTTTGCTGTCAATATCTAGATCTGATGAATGGAGTTTCTCATTATCATCAGAAACTACATTCTGGCTTATACGATTTAATGGAAGCTTTACTGGTGAACATCGATCGGGGAATGAATGTACTTGATTATCTCCGTTAAACGCTTTTGTTTCAGAATCTCTAGGTGAAACTAGCGGAGATGGTGCAACTGAAGGTAATGAAGACGTTGGATAATTCGAATTCTTAGATTGAGTTGAAAATGTTGTTGTTGGCAACTTTGGCAGTTGCTTAGGCCGATGAGATTTTCCGGCTGTGCAATATAATAATGGTGAAGAAGGAAGTGTCGCATCGGAAACAGTTGTGATGGTTGAAATATGAAACGATGATTTGTTATGCGGTGTTGTTGGTAGAAGTTTTGGCAATTTTCTAGTTTTTGGTGGAATCGTCGTGGTCGCCGTCGTCGTTGTCATAGCACTTAAAGCAACTAGAGTGCCAGTGTCACTGCATTCTTTCGTCAAATATCTATCATGATCATAATCAGTTGGCATCAGTTTTTTGGAATGCATCGAGTGAACAGGCACTCTGGTTTCACCAGATGCTATTACAGAAGCTGTTGTCATTGCCATCATCAATGAGATTTTTCGTTGGTTCTGCAGCTTTTGTTGGGCATTACTTATCGGCGGTGTATCGCTAAATGTTGATAGATTGTCAGCATGGTAGTTACACTCGTGGTACGCACTGTAATCTAATGGCAACATTGAAGTGTACGGCCGTGGCGCGCCGTATGGCGCGACTGTATTTTGCTCAGGGTTGATTTCAGACCAATCCTCAGCACCGAATCCTAATAATGATTGATTAAAATTTGAGAAATGATTTGAATAATAACCATTGAAATTAGTTGCAGGGATATTTTGGTATTCGTAGTCAACACCTGAAGATGGCAACACTTGACAACTGCTATCCTGTCTTGGATGAGCGCACATACCTTGCAATCCTAGCTCCATATCTGATCCAGATCCATTGACATTTTCATTAACTGGCAATATTGGCAATAGTTTCGCTGAAGTACCCTTATCGTTTGGAGCTGTTGCAAACTCAAACCCCCCTTCACCATAATAGTATTCATTGGCTGCCCCGCTGTGAAACCAATTGTCAACCGAAGAGTGTACATCCAATTCCTGCTGGTAATCTTCCGTTTTTGTTTCATAACACTCATAATATTCATTGCTGTGATTTGCGTCAGCCGTTGTGGGTGTGGTATCACTATATACTTGTTCTGGTTCTGGTTGGAGTGTGGTATTACTGTAATATATGTTACTGCTACTATTCGGATTCCCATAAGATCTATGACCGGTGTCTGAGGTTAAGGCACCGTTATGTTTATTCATAAAGTAGTCATCATGTTTTGCGTAGTGCTAAAATCAAACCAAAAAGTTTTTCTTACGAAAATTATGTAGTTGTAATTTGGGACTTACCGTCATTGTTCTGAAAAGAATAACTAATTGCTTGCACTGTTATCTGGAACCAATTATTGCTTCGAACCGTTCTCGCTTATGACTTAAGTGATGCGATGACATTGTAGGGCTGGACAAAGGTACCTGCAACTAAAAATATTGTTACAAATTTCCAACACTCTTCCAAGTTTTTGTTTTTAGTCTGAAATTTGTGCGCACTAAAGACAAAGATGTAGCCGAAGCGAAAAGCAAGCAATTCGTCATCCAGAAACAATACTGCCTTGCATACAAGCGCATTGCTTGCATTTCGTCATTATGGCCGTCGTAGCGTGCATTCAATTAAATTCCTATAAACTCAGAAATTGTAAAATATGCTCAAAAATAAATACAGACTCAAAAGACCGTTTGCCGATTTTTAAGATATACATCCAATACACACCAAGAATAACTATTATAATTGAATTTGAATATGTTTATACTTTAAATTAATTTAAAGATCGTTGTTGCATTTTTAACTGGATGCTTTTTCTCATATATTCTGCGCCCATGCCTTCTACGAATCCTATTTCAGTTTACCGTCATCACTCTGTTTTACTGACTAAAAGAGTTCTTGCACCTTCAAACAATTTTATGATCAGGTGCACTTGTACATATGCTAAACATTTATATAGATTTTAATCAGCGATTAGCTGCTGTCCATGACAAGGAAAATACATAGGAACAGCTGATTCTCGCGCCTCAGACTTTCTTGAATTAGTATCTCATTTAATCATTCGACAATCGTGTCCAAACCAACACTCTCGAGCTCTCATAAAATTTATACCCAAATTCTGAAATAATACCAAAAACTCATATCTCAGAGTAGATGAAAATGATGAAAACCACTACATATATAATATAGTAGTCCGATCCGGCCCGTTCCGACATATATAGCAGTGAGAGTATATAGAAGACTATATGGAAAGTTTCATTCATTCATAGATAACAGACGGACGGACAGACGGACATGGCTAGATCGACTCGCCTGTTGATGCTGATCAAGAATATATATACTTTATAGGGTCGGAAACGTCGCCTTCACTACGTTGCAAACTTCTGACTGAAATTATAATACTCTGCAAGGGTATAAAAGGATTTAATTGCTTAAAGAATTTACAATTATTGTGTGAAAACAATGCAATCAACAAAAATATGTTGTTTTGCTTAATTACTGATGACAGCCTAGGCATGTCCGTGATAGTTTCATCAGGAATTTGTATGGCCTGTCATCGATGATACAACGACCTGTAGGTTGATGATTACTACACTGCAGGGTATATTTAAATATTTTACCTGGAGTATGTATATATACATGTATATATGTACATAAGTCTATGCATGTCTATTTTTTTTTTTTTTTTAAATTTTTATCTGTTTTATTTATGATAAGTTTTTTGATTATCTGCTTAACAATTTTTAGTTTTGTAAATTTGAAGCAATACACACTTATCTGAACAAAACTATTTTATAAATATGTACATGCGTGCATCCCATATGTGCATTTGTACATACATATGTATATGTACATATGTATATCTAAAAATAGCTCTTAAACAGTCCACTTATTAGCATACTTTCAGGCCTCCAGTCTATAAAGGTCTGCATTTTTGTCATTTTTGTAATTTTTTGTTATTTATTAGAATGCCCGAACTCGAGTCATACTGAAGCTTGAGTTTTCACGATGCAATTATTAAACATACTTGATTCTGACTTCCACATTCATTAAACACAATTTATTAACGCTGAAATTTCACTCAAGATAAAGATAACGGAAACATTTGAAAACATTTAAATGAATACCTCGGAAAGTATTCTTTTTTGATTATTTTACACAGCAAGAATGAAAATAGCTTATTTTGTATTGTATAATTCCGAATTCCAAGAATTCCAACAAGGGCAGAGCATGCGCATTGCATTGCGAGAGAAACGAAGAAGTTGATGTGAACTGTCATTTTGAGCTTACTATCTAGCCATTTTTGTGGCTACTAGCTAGAATTATTTAATGGCTTTTAGGTTTATCAATTTTTTCTTAGGTATTTTTTTTACCCATGCAGGGCATTCTTTTTTTAGTAAGAAATTGCTACGGATTGCAGGAGTCATTTATAGTCATTTTATAATCATAATATCACTACTATATGTATATATCGAAACTATCGGAACGATTGAAAGGTTTTTAGAAAAAATATTTAGGGTATTCTGAATGACTGAATTACTGAAAATATCGTCAAAGTACTGTGATTGTTGGTCAATATTTTTAGCAGCTTGTACTTTCACAGCTGACTAGAAATAAATTGCCAAGGTAAAACGGAAAAGTAGACACAAATAAGTTAACAAACGACTTAAATTATAGGAAGAGGAGGCTATTTCTCTGGGAAGTTTCACTCACCTTCACTACACTTGGTTATTTCTCCTACTGACATTTCGCGCCTGCCTACACCTCGTTTCCCCGAGTTTCAACTTCCGATAACTTCGGATAACCGTTTTTTTTGTGCTCAGGGTTCTCAGGTGCTTAAGGCAATGGTCAAGTTCAAAGCCAAAAAACCCTTTCTCGTAAATAAAATGCTGACCGAGCTACCAACGATACCGTTTTCCCGGTTCGCTCTTTGAAGTCCCTTTCAACTGGCCTTAACGATCCTTCCGTATCGATACATCGATATTCCTGTAGCCCATTCTGAATAGAAATGCAACAAACCAGCAAAGAGATATTCATATTTGTGGATTCATATTCTATCTGAAAGAAACTTTGCAGATAGTCATCTGACTACTCTCACTGTTTTATAAGTCGGAACTGGCTGGATTGGACGACTATATCATTAAAGTTATCGACCCATTTTAAGACAAACAAATTATAACTTCTCTGTTTTTTAAATATTTTCATCTTCTTTGAGATATGGTAATTTTTTTATGATTTTAGAATTTTTGGTTTAATTTTTGAAAATAGGACGACCTTATCATATAGCTGTCATAGGAACGATCGGTAGATGCAGAGAAAAATGTGAAGCTGCGAATGTAAAGCTGTAACTGTCAAACTGTAAATATGTTATAATAAGTATATGTAAATTTAATGAAACTTGATATTACTTTGTTTTTTTTTTGTAATTTTTTCTATTAATTTGACCAGAATGGATTGATTCTTAATGATAAGTTGCATCTTGCTAGGGTATACAAACTTAGGCCAGCCAAAGATAGCTTCATTTCTTTTTAGATATTAAACTGATGGTGTAGGCAATGGGGAACTTCCTAAACCGTAAGGATACACAAACTAACATTGGGACACTCACTTTTTGTCAATTCTAGAAGCCTGGGAAAATTCCAAGTTATTTAAACGGCAAATAAAAGAAGCATAAAATTTCAAACGTATAGGGCAGCATTTCAGTCAGCAAATCAAAAAAAATAAATATATATGTATGTATATGTTTCTTTTTTAATTCATTGTTGTGGATTTGAGCAAGTTGGTCCTCAGAGGTGCAAAAACATCAATGTGTGGAGACATCGATGTTTTTGATAAAACATCAATATTTTAAAGATTCGTTCAATCATTTGGTACGCACTGTTCCATAATATAATAATATAGTTCAAAAATGTCTTTGCTTTTTCTCTTCGCGGCACAGAAACATCGTTGGTCGAATAAAATCGATTATTAGGAAATTAAAAATATATGAATGGATCGACGTTTTCATCGATGATTTTTACACATCTAGTAGTCCTACAACTGTTTATGGGCTTGATCACTTTTTGTTATAAATTAGAGCTGGAAATATATCGATTTTCAGTGGTCGGTTTTTTCTAAAATGTAAATAATTTATAAGAGATCAAAATCGAAAGAGAACATATTTCAAATTATATATGGATATTACAGCAAATAGTTTGGGTTCAAGACTGGCCTAAGCTGTATAAATTAGAGTTTTATCGATTACTTCGATGACGAAAATACTGAAAAACTTCAAACGGTTTTAAGAGTATTACATTTATATCTTTAATTTATTAAGTTTACATCTTCGACCAGTCTTGAACTCAAATAATTTGTGTGTTTTTTGTTTTAGCGATTTTTTGTATAAGAAAATGCGATTTTGCTTAGTCTCATGGGCTTTTTTTTCTTTGCATGTGCACTTATTTGGCTTCTTCAACACAATAAAAGAAAAAAAAAATTGCAAACATTCGCTGTATTCGCAATGTTATTAATTTCAAAGAGTTTGCTTCTATTTCGGTTAATTTACTGTGCTTCAAGCATTCCCCCCGTTGTCAGAGTTGGTAATATTTATGCATCTGATTTATCAATATAACTATTAATCTTTAAATATATTTTTAAGGCGCAATATTTCCTAAGCAACCAGTCAAATATAATTCTGAGTTGGCGTTTCGTTACGCGATTCATAGATTAAATGATGACAAAAGTCTATTACCAGAAACAATCGTTGACTACGATGTGGAATATGTAAGCCACCTTGACTCGTTTGAGACTGTTCGAAAAGGTATGTATGTATCTACACATATATTCAAGTAAAAATATATTTTCAAATAAATAAAAAAATATTTTCGATATTTAGTGTGCAATTTGCTACGAGTTGGCGTCCAAGCTGTTTTTAGTCCAACTGATTCCGTTTTGGCAGCGCATATACATTCGATATGCGATGCTTTGGATATTCCCAATATAGGTCGTAGCGCCCATGATTTTTCCATTAATGTTTATCCATCCAAGAAATATGTGAATCAGGCCTTCATTGATGTCATTCGCTACCTTAACTGGACACGATTTGGCATCTTACATGAAAGAGAATATGGTGAGTGGTGCAGCCTAAATTCCTACGGTGTCACCTTCGCAAATGTCTTGAGCTTCAAAATATGTACATATGTACATATGTATGGGTAACTCCCCAACAACAGCAACCGCGGCCACAATAGTAAGACTTCTTTAAAGTCTTTGTTTTCAATATATTCATTTTAAGGTTTTAATTAATCAACATTGACAGAATCTAGCATATTCTAAAACATAATTCGAAATAATTAAATGAGAATTCGAGAAAACGCTATTTTTCATTATTTTGATCAAAAATGTCGTGTTGTTTTGATAACAACTTTATAAACTGAGACTTGATTTTTGCTTTCTAACATCTCTCGAAGAATGCTAGAGTAGAAAAAAAAAGTCAAAACCAACATAAAAGGTGGAAAAAAAACGAAATACATTATGACAATTAATCTAAGCATAATACATTAAAATTTATAGCATTAGAAATCTTTTATTTTTGGAAAAGTGAAGGTCTAAAAAAAATAGAATACTAAAACTTGTGTTCTCACAGAGCTCCATCTGCCTCCGACATCCACGATTACAGCTGATCGATCAGCTGTGCCACATATATACCATAAACAAAGATGGACGAAGTGGCATTTGTTGATGTAAAATGAACAGGATATCCACTATTTGAGCTGTTAAACAACAGCAAAACTACAGATTGCGTCAGATTTTATCGACATTAAATTAAAATGAATTAGATGACGAGGAATTTAATGATTTTTCTCTAACCAAGAGTAAAGATTGTACATGGTGGTATAGGCGAGATTTTTTCGTTTTCGTTTTTGAAAACGAGAATTGGTGCTCCGGTTTTTGAAAACGAAAGATTTTTTCGATTTGAAAAACGGGCATCTTTTTCTGGTCGGAATGAAAAGTAAATGGCTTTTAATACCCTTGCAGGGTATAATAATTGCAGTCACAAGTTCGCAACGCAATGAAAGAGTCCTTTCCAACCCTATAAAGTATATATATTCTTGATCAGCATCAACAGTCGAGTCGATCTAGCCATGTC
>JAEIII010045110.1:0-11844 GCA_018905755.1 Drosophila ohnishii | reverse complement strand
TTTTAAAAATATTAATTTTAAAGATATTATCGGTAGATAATATTTATAGATATTAAAAATAATATTTTCTAATATTTTAATATCCTCTGTTTCAAGAAATTCGATTTTTTTTTTGTATAAACAAATACCGATAAATCGCATTTTCCTTCTCCATACATAAATGGCTTTGTGTGTTCCCATACACCCCTGCCTGTGTGTGTGTGTGTGTGTATCTGTGAATTCGGGTCATTCGCATTTTCACATTTTAAGGCGTAAGTTGTTTTTTTCTTGGTTTTGCATGTTGATTTTCATAAGATTTCTGCCTTGCAGGCTGCATTCGCTGCACTTGCTGCCTCTGCTCTCGCAAGTTGCAACTTTTACCATCGGTTGTGACCAGGGATCCGCCTCCTTCTCCGCGTTTCTTGGCCAAGTTGGAGCTGGTTGTTAATGGGTAATGGCATGTTGTAGTTGCTGTCGCTGGCCCGATGAAGCGATTTTTGCTTTGTTTGTTACTTAATTGCGCCAAAGTCATTAATAATCGATTAACAATATATGGCCAGAGGATGCTGATGATGTGAGCGCTGCAGCTGAGAGTTAGAGTCGCAGGAAACAGCGGATAGGAAGTGCTTTGGGTGTTTCCTTTTAGAGGAATGGGAGCGGGAAAGTTAATGAAGGAGATTTCTTTAGACATTTATCATCAAATGGAAAAGATAAATCATGTTTTATTCATAGAATCTTCTAGAAGATAAAAAATCGTAGCTTAAAACCCACTTCACATTTAGAAATTATTTATAATCTTTTTCCTAGCCACAAACTTTTGGTTAATAATTCGCAAACCAGTACAAGTCTCCATAATTTTATTTTCAACCATAAAAGTTCGACGTTTAATGTCACCTGTCTCGCTTCTCCCGGTGGAAGCCTAAGCACACTCTCAACAGGTGTCTAATTGATTGACTGACAAGCGACAGACGACAGGCGAGATTGGATGATTGGAGGATTGGGAGTTGGGTGCTTAGCTCCACATGGACATGGAGAACATGGAAATGGAGATGGAAATGGCGATGCACTGACAGCCCTGGCCAAACAATGCAATTCAATATATCAAAAGGAAAACAGCTCATTGTTTGTCACTCTGTCGTTCCAGAAATCGATAGTGCCAGTGGGATCGATGGTAGGAGAATGGGAAGCAGGAGGAGGACATGTTGGCCCGAATACATCAAGGAAGCTGAAACGGCACAAAGGAAATTGAATAACCAGGCATACGAAGATGCACAGCCGGTCGGACGGAGGACTGAAATAATAAATGCCCAATGATGATATCCATGGAGGGGGCCAGACAGACAAAGGAGCCACGCCAGCAAGACCGAGACCAAGCACAAAGAGTTTGCTTTGAGCTGCTGTAAGATGGAGTCCCGGATTCGGAAACGGGAGAAGACGTAGGGGGTTGGAAATGGAGGGCAGCGCTGGAGGTGGCTTCTCCACTTTGCATTCCCTGGAAGCTGCAGAAAAATACTCGTACTTACAACGTAAAGATCGGTTGTTACTTTATTGAAACTGAAAGAAAATTGTGAAATTTGTTTATATTTTCTTCCTTGTAAGTTAATTTTATTTAACATTTTTTGTTATGTCTAACATATTCTCTAGGAAAAGTTATCTAATGATAAATCCTTTAATACTTTGAAAATTAGTTTGAAATCCCTTATATTTCTTTAAAATTATATAATTAATATAGAAAATTCCTCATTCTTAGCATGATCATCTCAAAATATTAAAGCTTTCCTCTCAGTGCATTTGCCCAGTTGCAGCTGCAGATTTATGAGCGGCTGTCAGACAACAAAAGTAGCAAATACGCGAGTCCAAGCTGCAAGGCAGCCCAGGGAACTTGGTCCGAAATGAGTTCATTGTACGAGGAGGCCAAGGAGGTGGCTAAAGCATTGCTCCTACTGCTCCTGTTCCAGCTCCCTTGAATGCCTTAGCTAATGAGTTGTCAACTGGCCTGATGAGTTTAATTTGCCAGCCAGACAGGCCAAACAAACAAATGCGGCAAACAAATAGTAAAAAAAAAAATATATATGCTCAGCCCCGGGGATTTGCATATTATCCTGTCGGGTTTGTTGACTTCGCGAGTGTCAAAGTCAATGTCAGGAATAACTCCGTCTGGGGCCTTATAGAAGTGACAGTTTAAGTGCATCTATTACAGCTCCTGCTGCCCCTAAAAATATCCAACCACAAAAACGGCGACTCACGTTTCCGCTTTTGGCCATAAAAAGGCCGTCTAGATTTATGGCTAGTTGCTATAGTGGCGTCCAAGCATAAAAGGATGCGTCGGCTGAGTCACTTTTGACTCATAAAATAGGCAGTCTAGTGAAAAAGAATAAGGAGTTTCCTGCTTGGATTGAGCTCCACCAAATATTAAATGAGGGTGGGCCATAAATCAGTGATTTTTTATAGATTTATTTAAGATTTTAAAATTATTACTCTTTTAACTTGGTAAGAAGTTAATAAAGATCAACGCAGTTTATTTATACAATTCCTGACATTTCGCTTTGAAAAATTATAAGCAATAAACTTACTAGCTCACTATTTATTGATTAATTATAAATCTAATCAGCGTAATAGAATGCTAATTAAAAACCACTCAAGTTGTTCCCTATACTGTCAAATAAACATAATTTACAACCCATTAGTTCACTCTATATTCTTTATAAGAAACTGTTGAAATCCACAGCTTTTAAAAGCATATCTATCGCCTCCAACTGTGGCCAATTAATTCTCATTAAAATCAAATTAAGCTATAGACTACACTAAGCCAATTTTCAAATTTCATCATTTCCTGCCGTTGGTTTTTATTTTCTAGTTCGCATTTTCGGTTTTTGAGTAATTTGATTTCGATTGCGAAAACTTCAAGCTGTCGGAGAGACTTTAGACTTTATTTTGTGGAGGAGTGTGTGCAGGCAGACATATGCCATAAATTAGAGGCGATACTTTTAATGAGCTGCGAGTGTGGGAGATGGGTTTCACAAGGCGCTGCCCAATCAAGGGCTTATCCAGTCGCTAAGTCCAATTAAATGCTAGTTGAATGGACCAACTCAGCAGGCCAAATTGGCCCAAAAAAAACACTTGCCCAGACAAATTGAGGAAGCGAAGCGGTGGAAGCCGTCAGACAGTAACAGCGCCAGACACAGATGCAAGGGTACATACATATAGGAAAGAGATACAGATACAAATAAAACAGCTGTGCAAACCGTAACCAAAAAGATACATACAGTCACCGAAAAACTTAACATTGAAGGGAACTTTGAATATTTAATTAAAGGGAATATAGAATGATGGTAATGTATTGTTATTCAATACAAAGAAATATTTTTCTTATATTATAAACATTTATGGATTAAGAATATATATTTTTATTATATCTCAAAGACATCTAAAAGTAACTATAACCTTTTTTCGAGTGCCGTCAGGCGAGCAGCTATGTAAACAGGGAAAGGAGTCAACAGAGTCAATGTACTAGCTCCCCACAGATTGTGTAATATTTTAGACAACTTTTCGTGTAACCCCGATTGCATCGGGAATTGGAATCGGTTGCAGGTTGTGCAGGATCCAGACCCATAAAACTTCAACAACTTCATCTGGCATCGCATAGCGTCGCGGCTGCATAGATTTTCCAATAAAAATAATATTTATAGCCCCGGCCAGAAGAACTTTACGCTCTCCAGACAAACCGAAGCGAAAACATAATTAATGGATCGGTGCGGTGCCTTGGAAATATGTGATTTTAATGGTTGTTGTGTAATCTGGAAATGCATTTCTCAACAACAGAGCCCCATAACGCAGCATCAAATAACATGCCTTTAAATGGAAATGTTTCTCCATTTGAATAGGGGAGACGAGGGGTGGGAGGATGGGATCGGATTGGATCAGTCGCAAAGCTTTCAGTTTGATAATGCATCATTCGATCACGCGGAGACGACGACGATGGCGGTGGCGGCATTTTTCAATTATTGCCAGCCGACAGATCCGAACCGGAGCTCCCGTCATGTGCACTTGGATAAAAGCCATTAATAAAACATATTTTAAAATAAGCATTTGTTTAGACGAAGTGATTTTAGTAGGAGGAATTTTTTATCTTGCGTACTGCAGGTAGTAGAATATTTTTAAAAACTTGTTTGGGTAATACTTAAAATTAATAATATATTTAATATTGCAGTCTTGCAAAATCACACTTATAAATAAATAATAATAATAGCAAGTGTATTGATATAAACCGAGTTTTTTTGTACAGCCTTTAAGGGTAATTTAAAAATTTGTTTCTTTTTTTTATTATTTGTACATTATTTATTATTATTATTATTTGTACATTCGTTTCTCTATTATTTAAAAAAAATGTATACATTTTCCCAAATTTATCATATTTTTTTCTTGTGCATTGTGGGCGAGGCCCCTAAATTTTAGAGTCTAACCACTCTCGCAGAACTTTGTTTCAATCCCCTTTTTGTTTATTTGCTTTGGCTCATTAGCGTTTGGACTCACGTTTTCCCTGCAGACGTGCTGCTATCTGTATTCCCCAGATATTTGGGCGTTGTGCATTCTGTGGAAATGGAAATGAAAATGCACATCGAATCGAACACTTTCCCATGTGAGTGTAATCAACCCCGCCGAGTGCCACTTGACTATCATAAAAATCCAGAGCGATAAGCGGCAGCACTCGAGAGCCTGTCTATTTATGGCCAATCGTTGTTTTGTTTACAAACGAGCGAGCATTTAGCCATAAAAAGAGTAAATCGAAGAAGCAACTTCTTATCTAAGTAAACTATGGCTATATTTTCATAGTAAAGAAGTCAATATTATTTGTTTATTCAAGGTTTTCTAAATAATTTCTATGTAAACTCCTAGTAACTAGAGTAATCATATAGAGTTTTAGATAAGAGCTCTTAGCTAAGTATGTTTAAGTGATATTTATTGGGTTAAGTATAGTGAAAGGAATGTGCAAATAACTACTTATTGAAATTTAAATGAACAATAATTTCTTTCCAATTCAAAGCCTCGTAAATTCTCTTTAATCCCCTTTCTGTTTGAGTGCACATTTGAAATAAAATAGGTATTAATTTCATGGCGATAGATCTGCTATAAATTTTCCATTTTCAAGTGTATCCAAGCAATACTTTCAACTTGAATAAACAAAATTGCTGAAATATGAGACTAATCAGCTTCTCTGGAGGCATTCAAGCCGATTAGCGTTTTATTTAATTGTGGCTCTGGGCAGACACGCTCCCCATTTAAATCGTAAATCCATCCAAAAGCCCCGGCAAATAAAACAAATTGCAAACTAATTTCGTTTTCATTTCTCGCCCCATCAAATATTGGCACCGCCAAAAGAAATTCGCCACGGGCCAAAAAACTCAAAACAAAAAAAAGTCGTAGAAAAAATAACAACAAAATACGAGGCAGAAATTATGCAAATTATATGGAAAACGAAAGGCATTCTCCTTCAGCATTTGATTCGCTCCGCATTTGATTATTCATTAGCTGTGATTTTTGGTATTACGAGTTTTATGAGCTTTTTGGGATTATTATGCAATAAATATCAGAAGAGTTGGATTAATCACCTTGAGTGCGGCTGCTGCAGGCTAGATTTTAATTACGATTTGATTGATTTTACATTTGTTTTGATTTTGATTTGTTGGGGTTTCTTTAGTTATTTATGCAAATAATGGCCCGATTTGTGGGGACCTTGAACCTTGAGACAATAGACATTAAACACTTGATAATTAAAGTCGGTTAAATCAACAAAAATTTGGCTACAAAACTGCTCAAGCGAGTCGGACTTAAATAACTTGGGAAACAACTGGATAAAAACAAGAAAAGACCAAAAACGACGAAACAATAGAGCGTCCAAGTGCAAGTAAACACGAAAATAACAACAACAATAACAATAACTGGACAAGATTCCGGCCGCAGCATGGCAACAACAAGAAAAAAATCACAATTTTTACGAAAAATTGCCGACGCTGAAAATGTACACTTAAAGAAAATTTGCTAACTCCATTAAATTATTTTGCTTTTCAAACTCAATGCCTTTTTTAATTAAATAAACTCTCAATAGTGTTAATTTATTCCCATTTTAATTAGAATTATTATTACAACAAAATGAATTACTAATTAGTACTTATTCTCAATGTTAACATTTTTCATTTATACCGATTTCGAAATATTAATAACTGCTCCCTAATTTGTCTCAGTGCCTCGGGGTTTTTCGGTGAATCAGCAAAATGTTTGAATGGAAGCAAGAAAACAAAACCAAAACAATTTACAGTTGTAGTCCAATGTGTTTGGCGGCTGCAGGTAAGACAAGGAGAGCGCTAGCTAGGGCTGCAGCTGGAGCGAGATGCCCTCAGGCAGATGGAACTCTTGCAAAAAAAAAAAGGAAATAAGGGAACCTTTCGTCTGGTATACGGCGTTTTCAAGGGAACAAATATGCAATTTGTACAAACCTTTCAGCGATCCGAAGTAACTGGCACCCACACTTGCACTTTCAATTGCCAGCAATTGTTGCAATTCTCTCTCTACGTTTTTTGCACAACCGGCACAGAAAATACGCGCGCGATCGCAAAGAATGTAAACAACACAACAAAACACTCGAAAACTCACAAAGTCTTTCTATATATTGTAAAATATATATGTTCTTTATTAATTTGGTCCAGCACTTGATGCACGTGCTGTTGTTGATATGTTTATAAACAAAAACTACGAAAAAACGCGAAAAACGCGTAAAACTACGAAAAACTAAGCTCGCGACGCGCGGGTACCGTTCAATCACAATTTTTTTTTTCAAATGACAACAACAAACAACAAAGCTAGTGTGATTTATATCGTGGTATTTTTTAGCCCAAATATCGGAATCGCGATATTTTGCGATATTTTTCCCGTGGTCACTCTGAATTTCAAAGCAAATGTCAATTTACACGCTTGGGGTAGAATTCTCGTTTTTGGGGTCGAATTCTCATGTAGAATGTAGAGTGTTCGAAGGCGACCCGAACGCTGCTTCGGCAGCCTTCGGCAGCACCTTCGGCTCCGTTGCAACCGTTTTCGACGAACGTGTTTGAATGTGTGTTGCCCAAATACCGAAATCGCGATATTTTTATTTGATATTTTTTGATATTTTCACCTTGGTCACTCTGAATTTCAATTTACATGCTTGGGTAGAATTCTCATGTAGAATGTAAAAATGTAAGTAAAATGATCGCGACCAAAAGTACCAGACTTTTCGGTCCCAGCGACCAAAAGTACCAGACCATTTTACTTTTTTTACCAGACTGCGACCAGCGTTGCCAGACTTTGATCTAAATGCTGCCCATTTTTCCGTTCAGTGATGCCAAGTTTTGAATTTTTTAACGGAAATTTAAATTTCCCACAATTTTAGAGCTTCGCAGCTCCTCAAATCGATTTAAATGTTCTTACTTCCTATATTTAATATCCATGCAGTTAGTTAAACGTTTAGTTAGTAAAAGGCAACGGTTAGTGGCCGGAAAAAACGAAAACTACAATTAAATAGAATTTCCGTCAACTTTATTAATATTTTCTTTTTTTTTTGTTTAATTTGTTCTCTTCATTTGATTTGTTGGCATCACACGTAAAAATATATTGTGGCATCGAATAGTTTTGGTTTAAACAAGTATATATAGTTTGTTTTTCGTGTATATATCAGTTAATTAGTTTTTGCACAAAACGGTAAGTAAGCAATGCAAATTTCGAACTTATCTCTAATTTTTTACAAAGTGTTTCGGCTGAAGAAGCTTGTAAAAGGGTTTCGCTTTCAGTGGCTGCTGCGGATGCGGATACTGTGGCTGATGTGGCTGCTGCAGTAGACTTGGATTTGGATTTGGCTGCGGATGTGGCCAGTAATAGCTCCTTGCCACGGGCTGCACTCTCATCAGCAGGAAACTTTAGCGCGTTCGAGTGCGGAAAATGCGATTTAATTAAAGGTAGGAATCTCGACACTTACAAATGTTTTGGATACAAAGGGTGACTGTCTGTCTAACTAATGTAAATTTCAATATTAATTCCATTCATAAACTGCATTAATTGTATATTTATTTAGTTTTACTCTTGGGAACCAGTCTTGAGGAGCACACACATTTGATGCATGTAATGTATACGAGTATAAAACCGTCTTTGGGGTTAGTAGCTAAGGGTTAGGAGCACACACAGCACGGCGGAGGAGGAGGGGGAGTAGCGATGCGGATGCTGGACCAGGACGTGCACCAGGACTCACCCATCAGGCTGATGTGGCTGCTGCTGCTGTTGCTGTTGCTGTTGCTGCTGCTGTCGGCGACGTCTTGCCACAGCGCTATTCTTGATAATGGCCTCAATTTCCCGACCCCCTGAACTCTCGCCCTCCGATGCGGAGGCGCAGTTACCAGCTACATCTTCGCCGGAAGCCGCCGCTCTGGGTTGTCCCAAGGTGGCCAGATTCCTAACCAGATTCACCGCATCATCGTGCTTGGGTGTGGCATGGTTCTCCTTGGACACGTTTCTCAGGATTTGAGCCAAGTTCCTTTGGGGATTATCCACTTCATCGCCTCGAGTGGCATCTGCCGTGGTGGCTGACTTGCGGAGATTTGAGACAGTAGCATGGGTGGAACGCTTGAGGCGATTCTTTAGCTCGGCATTGAGATCCACGGGCATTAGGCCGCGCCCCATGCCCATGCCCATACCCACCATGGGCTTGCCCGTCTTGAGAATGCTCTTGAGAGGCTCAGCTGAGGTTTTGCCTATAAAAACACAAGTTATTTAACCATTAATTCAAGTTTAAGGAGCTAAAAAATGAAATTAGTGCCCTTGAAAATGCAGCAAATCACTTAAAAGGCAGGCAGAAATCATGTAAAAAAGCATGCCAACTTGCAAAAAGAGGAAAACATGCCTTCTACTTACTCAGCTTGAGGAACTTTTCTCCATACTAATTTTTTAGCACATTTCTTGCATTTATTTTCTCGGTTCTTCGGTCTAACAACTTCCATTATTCATTAAATATTACAATAATAATAATAATAAATGTAATACAATACGCATCAATATAATAATTCCGTTTAAGGTACAATTCGTTTTTAAATGTAAATAAAAAGTAGTGTATAAATATAAGCACAAGGGCGCGGAGTTCGCATAATAATATATAATGGGTATTATGGGTTTAACTGGAAGCTTGTTTACGGTCCATTTATGGGGAATTAAAACTGTCTCTTGGTTTAAATACAAAAGCCTTACTCCTTATACAGTTTTGCCTTTTTATTATTATTATTACTTCGTTTTCGTTTTACACATTTCTGGGGATTTAAATTGGTTTTTTTTTTCGTTCGTTCTATTTAGTTTTATTTATTTTATTTGCGAAAGGATAGTCGCGGAAGCGGGTTATGTGTATTCAGGGCGCATCTATCACACTGAGCGCTGGATTTTAAAGGGGTTGACAAGGTCGTGTGGTGTGTGTTGGAAAAATTGGAAAAATTTTGAATGCTTGGCCAAAATAGACAATTTTTCTTTCAGCCCAATATCTCGCCGCACAGCCGCTTGAAATCCTTGCCGGCGGCCAGCAGCTCATCGGGCGTCACGACAATGTCCTCGAAGCTGGAAATGGCGGCCTTCAGCCGATTGTTGGGCGAGTGGGCACGCTTGGGACTTGGCATGGCGGATGTGGGACTGACGCAGCCGCTGGTGTAGTGATCCATGGACGCGGGACGTGTCCGCTTGAGCATCTCCCGTCGCTTGGCCGTTGTCGCCGCCGGCACTGTAATCGTGATGGGCAAACGTACATGCGCATTGGTGGCCTCCACCTGGTTAAGTCCTTGACTTGGCAGCGATTGGGTCTTGAGCAGAGTGGTGCTGTTGTAGCTCTCATTCTCCTTATTCTTCACACCAAAGTACTTGGCATAGCGATCGTCCACGTTGGGCGGTCGGGCCAAGGAGACAGTCACGGAGGTGATTTCGGTGGTGTGTCGACGGTTGACAGCGGGCGGCGCCTGATGCTGCTGCTGCTGCACCAATCGGTTGATCTTTCTGCGCACCTCGGACACTCGCTGAGCTGTGTCGCGATCCTGATCCTGCTGCTCCTGCTGCTGATGATTGGAGGCGCAGTTCTCCTTGCCCGAATCAGAGCCACTGTCGCTGGTGTTTGTTCCATTCGTCATTTTCTCCTGCTGCTTTTCAATGAACGGCGACTTAACCTTGCCTATGGTGCGGGCTGTGACGGCCACATCGATGGAATTCAGGGTCTGCAGTTTGGCCTGGACGGTGCTCCAGCTGGGACTGCTGTTATTGCTGCTGCTGTTGTTGTTGTTGCCAGCGGAGTTGGTATTATTATTCCTATCATTACGGAAGGACTCGGGCAGGATGAGCTTGCCCACAGTTCGCACTCGGATGGTTCGAAGGGGCGTGGCTGCATTCGTGGGATCTGTGGCGGATCTGCTCAGGGCATGGAAGCCATTGTGCAGGGGAGACTCTCTCAAAACCGGCTCTTTGGTTCGCAGTTGCACCTCTAGCTGCTCCTCCTGCTGTTCCTTTGGCTGGGCATCCACATGCTCCTGCTCCGCCGGCTCTATGATGCTCTCCAGGGTCAGACTAGATGGCTCCTTTTCGTGCGGTATGGGCGAGTAATCCATGGGCGTCGGCGTGACACTGACACTGCTGCTGGCGGTGGTGCTGCTCCTGGGCGTGGTGCGATCAATGGGCGGACTCCTTGAGTAGCTGCTGGTGCGGCTGCGGTACCTGCCACTGGCACTGTTCGTTCCACTGTTGTTACCGCAGAGGCTGCTGAAGAAGGCCAGGCGCTCGGCCAGCGAGAGGGACGAGGGTTCTGTGATGGTGATTTTGGGGATTAAAGATTAAAGGTTAATCCTTCTGGACAAGGCCCATGCTTACGCATTGCATTTGCCTGCTCAGCCTGCTTGGAATATATATTTATTGCTGCTGCTGCTACTGCTGCTTCTGTGGTTCCTACTCGTGTGGTTTCTCTCTGAGTTGTGGCCACTGACAAAAGTCAGAGACGCAGTTGGCATTCAGTTTTTATCCACTGCCCACTCAGAGTGGCTGCTGTTGCCGCGATAATTCATATATTTCTCACTCTACGCTATCATCATCTCAAGCGGTGGTTTTTTTATCAAGCTCTAAACCCATCACAAAAGACGAAGATATGTTACCCCCTTTGGAAAGTTTTTTCTTCGTCTGGTCTGGCATTTATAAAGCAATTTCTATAATTTGCCAACTCTTTTGTCCCCCTAAACACATCTCTATATATATGAGTGTCTGCGTGTCGCTTGAATTTTCATTTTCATTTGCAAACTTTCGATATATTGGTTCTGCCTCAAAACGCTTTCAATTGATATGAACTTTCTTTGTGGGTGCACATTTATGAGTGATTAGTGACGAGTGTCTCTGTGTCTGTGGCTGGGTCCGGGGCAAGCTTGGGATTGATAAAACTACGAATAAGCAACGAAATTATGGAATTTTTTATGGTGACTATGGAGCTATAGATAGTGTTATTTGTTTCTTAGAAAAGGTCATGTTTCTTTTTTGCTTTCAAGAAGATTATTTCCAAGAATGTGAATTAAAATACGAAATATGAAAAATTATCATTTGAATTAAAGAATAAATTTGTGGAGTTTAATGAAAATTAGTTGCAACGAATTATGAAATTTTTTATTGAGGCATAGATAGTCAAAAGGTCATTTTTCTTTTTGCTGTCAAGAAGATTATTCCCAAGAATGTGAATTATAAATAGAGAATTTCTGGAAATTATTTTTATTATTTGAAAAATTATCATTTGAATTAAGAAATAAATTTGTAGATTTTAATGAAAACTAGTTACAACGAATT
>JAEIII010045106.1:0-10246 GCA_018905755.1 Drosophila ohnishii | reverse complement strand
CACAAAAATATATATTTTTAAGGCTTTTTGGTGGGCAGCCGTAGTCCTCCCATCGCAACGCCTTTGGAGCCCTGTCGCGTGGCGCCTTACGTCAGCCTGGCCGCACTCCGTAGCTCATCAGTTCCGTCACATCCCACAATTGCGACGAATGCAAGCTCGCAAGGATCTGGTAGCGCGACTACCGGGAAAGCTTCTAGCGTGGATGCATCATCACACAGCACCCCAGCGATATCGCGTTCAGCTGTGAAGCAGTTTTCCAGCACAGTCGCTGCAGCGGCCGCTTTTTCAGCTTTCGATCCAGCGATTATTTCCGTGGCAGCTCATCAGGTAAGCAATAGTAGAAGTCAATAAACAAAAAGTAAAGCTATTTCTCTAAAAACAAAAATATTGCAGTATGCGGCGGCGATAACCAATGGAACGGTGCCAGCCGGGCTCTTTTCTGTGCCACAATACTCCATAAATCTGGCCGCCTTTGCCGCTGCTCACAGCAAGAGCTCGAGCATAGCAGACCTCAGGATGAAGGCCAAAAAGCACTCGGAATCCTTGGGACTGCAGGCCGACATGGTTCTTTAGTAAGAGATATATAGAGATTTATGTACATTCATTTGATGATAATGTATCGTCACTATAAAAAGGGATAGTCACATTTATTTATTTAATAAAACACTTTACTTAATTAAAGCTACAAATAAGATTGATTTAAAAGGAAAACCACAATATCGACAAATAAAAGAACTGTTTTTTCGAAGGCCTTTTGGTTTTGACGGGGAAGTAAATAAATTAAATAAATTATTATTACTTAAAAGGAGTATTTGTATATTAAATAATACTATTCATATGTCCTGGAGCCTCATTACCTTACTCCTAGATAATACAACTTGGTCCGCACTTATATCATAGCCTAGCTCATCATCAAGTTTCGTCATAATCCTGCCATTTTTCGACTCTCTCCATCACCCAATCAGAACGAATTGATTATGTGTGTTAAAAATTTAAATTTCAGGCTTTTCTTTTTTAATATATGGAATCATTATAGCATTATAATAAAGGATTTACTTAAGTACATATATATTAAAACACCCGCCGCCGGTAGAGTTGCTAGTGACGCTACATAATCCAATAAAAAAAAGCACTCTTGCATTCCTGCTTCCTCACTTTCTCCGGCCACCCAACTTGTCCAGAACGAAATCCTTCAAAGGCTGATAGTATTGGTAGCGCAGGCAAAGCATCTCCGGGGAGTTGCGCAGCTGCTCGAAGGCCTCCGACTCGGACTCCATGATGAACACAGCCGTTCCGGCCATCGCGAAGGCCACAAAGATAACGGACGGGACGAAGGCGGCCAGCAGATGGAATTTGCGAAACTTTTTCATCTTTCGCAGCGATTGATCCGCGTGCAGAAAATTATCCCCTGGAGAGCTGGAGTTCAAGCCGGCAGCACCGACCGACTGTCCATAGTACAGATTGGGGGAATAGCTGCCATGCTGCTGCTGCTTAGCGTCGTTATGCTTCCGCGGATGATCGTATCCGCCATTCACCGTCAGTCCGCTCTCCGTGGACGAGTGCTCAACGGAGTCGCGATAAGTATAGCCGCCGATTTGAGTGGCCAAAAGGTTAATCCCATCGAGGTTCGACGATCGCAGCCGAGCCTCTTCGCAGACAGGTTCCAAGCTGGATATTTGAATCCCACCGTTAATCTCGCCCATCCCATGATCCTGCCCATAGCAATGGGCACCGTTGGGCATACCATAGCCCAGGGGCTCTGACATCGTGGATCTCGGCAAGCTGCTGTATCCTGTAAATGAAAAAATCTTTAAGATATAAAAAGAAGAATTAACAAATGGTAAGAAACCCACGGATTTGCGCTAGATCGCCTTGGGGACTGGAGGGCGTGGCCGGCACACTGCTCGCCTTCCGCTTGCTGGAATTCGAATTGTTGATCTTTTGTTCTCGCAGTGCATTTATGTTTTCAGTCAGAATTTCGCGCTCAGTTCTTCCAGTGTATCGGAATTTTGTGCCCCAGGAGAAGAAGCCGCCTCCAGAAATGACAGCCGCACTTTGGCTATTGGGTAACCTAAATATATTCAGATATGAATCATCAAATAAAGAATTAAGCTGGTGTCTTAATATTGTCTTACGTAAAGAACAGCATCTGTTCGATGGCACATCTCCACAAATAGCGGCAAGCAGCTCCGGTCGGACACTTGAAGCCCACTGTGTGCTTTTTCTAAAAATTAAATTAAGTATTTATTTAATTATTGTAAAAAAGAACTTACAGGCTCACGACTGGCATCCGTATAACTCAGATGGGCTATAAACATTTTGCCTTCAAAGTTGATTTTATGGATTTCGTTCCAGCGAAAGTGTTGAGATCGCTTGCCGGTAACGAACGTGCTTATACCCGAGTTATTTATGCCGATATATTGCTGGGATCCCCGGTGATCCTTCACAGGATGCGGATCGATGCCGTAGGTCTCCAGACCTCGAGCTATGCCCAAGAACTCGTCCATTGCTAGGGATAGATCCTGGCCAGGCTCGCGCTTTTTATGCAGCTCGATAATCTTTTTCTCCAGATACTCGGTCTGGCGTAGGGCTAATTCTATGGAAGATACGTAAGCTCCTATATGAACATCTTCGTTATAATCTCCAAGCTCTTCTGCAATGAAAATGTAAATATTAGTAGACAATTAAATATAGTAGTAGACATATACTTAACCTTGAACTATCAAGGCTCCCAAGGCAGCCGCTTCGCCCAAAGAGCAATACAAGCGACCATGACGGAGATCCCTCTTCAGTTGCTGGTACAACATAATCCGAGCATTTCCAGTCAACCGAAACGGATCCGCAGGATAAAACTTAACTCTTAGCGAGAATAGCAACGGATCCATTTCTGTGAAAATAAAACAATATAGATATACATAAATGGAGCATAGAATAGTCTATTTGATACTTACCCTTACATTGCTTTATTATGGATTTGGACAAGTCCAGCCAGTGCTATTTGCAAGAAAATTTCATATGTAACTAAATAATAAGATATTACTTAAAGCCTTTACTTACCCTCTGCTTTGAGGCATCCACATATCGAAGGCCAAAGTAATCCTTTTCTTTTATTTCCAACTCACCACACAAATACTCTAAGAGGTAAATGCCTTTATGGAACGGCTGTAAAAATTTTGTATAATATATGGATAAATAACCAATTTGCACAGGTTACTTTCTTGGAATTTTAGGATTAAAACCTAAACATCAATTCCACAGAAATCTGACTTGTTGTAAGATATTTAAATAAAAACAAAAACACGTTTTACAATTTTAGACTTTAATATTTATTTAATAAAGAAAGTCAAGAAATCTTGAACGTTTTAATACATCACAAATAAAATTTACATAAATTATAAAATGTTTCTTAAAATATATTTTAACTTATAAAACGGAAATCATAATAACAGAAGAGTATCACACACTTTTGCCGGCATGCAGAAAGGGCGTTAACGGTAACCACCCCACCTATAGTCCTTCCTGCAGATGGTCAGATTGTGAGAACTAAAAATAAATAAAACATAAAACAAAAGGCAAGCCAACTGTTTTTATAGATTTATTCAGGGTACATTATGCAAATTTTTCGAAAAAGAAACTTCTGCATTAATTGGTCAACAATTCAGTGTGTCCTCTGAATAAACTCGTTTTTATATTTATTCATAAATATAAACTAAAAAGTAGTAAAAGGATATATCCAAGCCGATACAGAGTCCGAAGAGATGAGTACTCAAGGTGCATATATGTATATAATTATATATCCACTTGAATCGGATGTTTTTGAAGAGCACTCAAGTTCATGGGGAAAACAAACCTGAAATTCACATTCTAGGACATCGGAATCATCCAGGAGACGCACTGTGCATTTGTACACAATATTGCCTTCATTTTTGCTCCTGAACATTTTGTTGATTGGAATTGAATGAACTTTCTCGCACTTTAAAGAATCGTCGTTGTTTCACTTTGGCACAAAAGACACAGAAGTGGGCGGATTTGGATTGTTCGTTACTGAAGCAAACGCTGGCTGCTTAACATTTTATTTGTTTTACTTTTTCTATTCATAAATATTTCGGCAACGCCAGTGTGTCCTTTGCCGTCCTTTGGCTTGTTCCCGTTAGGGGTGTTTTTTTTTTTCTATGAAAAGGCGACGGCGGCCAACAATAATGTACCAAAAAAGGACAAATGCCACACGAATAGGAGCCATAAACATGTGTTTATACAGATGTGCCTATTGGTATTATCAGGGGGACAATATACTGGAATATGTCCAGGAGGATACTACTTTTAATGTATTCCGTTTATTTATGAATTAATAATATATGTTGTTGTTTACAGGACTATCAAGCTATCGCAGGATAATGGATTTTGTATGTTTCCCTAATTTATCGATAAATCGTCTGCATTGAACCTTTCTTATCCTTAAATTAAATTATTTTCACTGTTTTTATAATTTATAACACTCTTTGAATTTTTATTACTTACTCATTATAAAATAACACATTTATTCGATTTATCAATCAATTTAACCTCCAGATTAACCAAAAACAAACACCAATGTTTTGGGGTAATCAATCATCATATTTATCATACACTTGCATGTAAAATAGAATTCAGAATATTTCCCAGCTTAAAGGCCTTTATGAAATATTCGTCATAAGCTGAATAATCAATTTCTCCATTTTCATTTTCATTCCAATTTCCATTTCTTTTTGTTTCTAATTCGCTTATAGAGTAACTTCAATGTACTCCACATTATCACACAGCACAGCATCGGAGTCGTTTTCAGTCGGCACTACGTATCCAATTTTAAAGGACTTTTGAGCTCCGTTGGTGACCCGATCAAACTCCTGAATAAACTGGTCGGCAGACTCGGGAGGAAGGCACATCAATAGGCCGCCAGATGTTTCAACTGATCGCCCAGAACGAAACTTGGTGCTTTGTCCAATCAGAGAACTGAATTTCAAGACATTTTTGATAATCGGCAGCTTCTCAACTTTGAATAAAACCTTTTCCTTCTGATATTCAGCGAGATTCTTGGCGTGCCCCAATAGGCCAAATCCAGTGACATCGGTGGCACAATGAGCCTGATATTTGTGCATTAGCAGGGCGGCTAAAAAAATAAATATAAGTAAATATTAAAAAAAGCAGATTAAAGCTACAGCTTACCATTTTTGTTTAAATAAGTCATTGATTTAACTGCTATTTCAAACGTTTCCTTAATATCGTCGTCATTGAACTCAGACATGAGGGTCTTGTATTTATCCGTCTTATTCAGTTGCCAGAGGTGGGCATCCATCGCCATCTGACCGCCCAGGGGCTTTGTAAGTACCAAAACATCGCCGGGCCGACCATTTGAGGGTCTTAGGAGGGAATAATATTATTAATTTGTTCAAGATCCGTATCCGTTGTATCGCACTTACAAAATAATCTCCCTATTTCTGCAGACAGACGTCGCAATGCCACCCACAATACACCAGGGGTTGATCTTCAGTTGCCTGATAATCAATGGAGTTTTCCCATAGCCATTGCTTTTTAAGGAGTCATGAAACCCCTTAATGATTAGCGAAATGACTACGTCTCTTTCAGTTTCCGTAAAGCTTGTCGATGTGCTAAGTATCATTTCCACTGAATCGAAGTCCGTCACGCCAACGGCAAACACATCGCTCAAAACATTGGCCAGAGCGATGCGACCCAAAATTTCAGGGTCGTTTACCATGGGGTAAAAAAAGTCCACGGTTTGAACAAGTAGTAATTCTTTGTGCCGATTTAGTGGTATAACTGCACAGTCCATTCCAGAGCCTACAAGAGAATTAATTACACTGTTTAAAACTGATAATTAACATTATTTATTATCATTGCTCACCGATATGGTATCCATCGTTGTTGGCATTAGCTATTTCCGTTCCCCTAAGATACTTTTCCAGTACTTTTTGGGGGATTTTACAGCTTCATCCGGTGTGCGTGGTGAATTTGGTTAATTGAAAGTCGGGCTCCAGCCCGTGTTCCTCGGGGCGAAACATATTTTACCAATAGTTCTTAATTTCTGGACAGCTCGTGGTCTCAGCTAGGGATGGTAAAGTGAACTTGTTGTCCTAGGCTTATCGATGAATTCTACGATCAATTTTGGACTACAGAAAACACATTTGTTTTCGGTGAAAGTTCAAATTTATTGATAATTAAGAAATCAATAAATGCGATAATATTACGACTTTATTATTGTATAATAAAATACTTTTACATGTCGATGGTAATTTCAACTAGACGGAGATGATATTTGTTCGATATCTCGTTTCTATCGATCAAACCTAGTGATGGTAAAATATTACCGCTATATATAAAATACATTTTTTATATATATATGTATATATATTTCTATGAAAAAATTAATCTGTCATAAGCATTGAAATAAATATTGCGGTCAGTTTTAAAAGCTATACATGACTGTTATTTTAAAAATGAATTTGATACTGAAACTTATGGTTTGTATCTTATATTACAGCTCTACAGTTTATGCAAGTAGTTTCTTAATTTCATCCTTTTCCGCTGCCTCGAGGTAGCTTTGGCCATCTGGAGTAGAGCCGCTCTTACTAGCTCCCTGCAAACATGCAATATTATTAATAATTAGTTAGTATTAATTTAAAATATACAGTGATTACTCAAACCTTTTTCAGAAGAAATTCCACACAGCTCGTATGTCCCTCCCAAATGGCAGCCAGAATCGGAGTAATACCATGCTTGTCTTTTCTCTGCATTGAAAATATTCCAGAACAAAAAAGAATACATTTAATTGCCGAATTCCTTATCTTATAAATGAGAAAGCCGGCAATTGTTTTTGCACCGCCGACTGCTTTCGAATATGACTAAACAAATGCACACACATGCATACATATGTATGTACCAGAGCTTTATACATATGTAAGTGAATACATTAATGTATCTACATATATGTACACCGGGAATAGCAAATTGTTTAGTGTTTATATCGTCGCATATATCAAAGTACTTACATCAACGTCCGCTCCTATATTAATAAGGAATTCAAGCACATTAAGCTGGCCAAAATCCGCCGCATAGTGGACTGGGTACCGTCCCTTAATTTCCTCGTTCACATTTTGTGCCTGCGTACAGGTGTATATTTATAAAATTAAATTAAATCATTTTGTACATTGGGAAAACACACACATTGTTCTGAAATGCAGCTTGCACAGCGTCAATTTCTCCGTTTTTTATGGTCCAAATAATGTTTTCATTCGTTGTCGCACTCATTTTTTTCTTTTCTTTATGGCTTGACTTGTCAAATACAGCTAGAGATGGACCTTATGCGATAAATTCTAGCCGTATTTGGAGTGTTTAAAAAAGCCAGTTAACTGGGGTGGCGTTTCAGTGTGCCCAGCTGCCGTTTAAGGGACACGGCTGTATCCGTGGTTTGAGTTTTTATAATAGTTCCATTCTATATGCCTGGTACTTGAATCCCAGACATGTATGAATTTGTTTTGAATTTGGCACAGTAACACCAAAAATCTTTTACAACAACTTAATAAGATTACGTTATTTTGTATTCGACATTTATTTATGTTAACTAATAACAAACGAACTGTGAAACATACATTCAACATTCATTTACAATTGGAATTTCATAAACTATCACCATTGTTTTCGTTATGAGAATATTGAGCAAAAAGTAAGTTGTAAGACGGAAAATTGCAACATTGCATGTCGGTTCTCTTCCAATGCGATCCTTTCGAATATTCCACTTCCAGCTCCTTCATTGTTTCGTACGCCAGAGAGCACTATTTCAGTAAACAAAATGTGAATACAAATAGAGCCAAAAAATAATGGTAGAACCCACCTTATTTGCAAAAATAGTTACTATAAATTTCCCGGGCTTGAACGTGTTGATGACTTGATTGATAAGTTTCCTGTAGTTACTCAAAGCAACATTCGTTTCAAAGCTCACGTACGAGAACTGATTTTCGGGAGTAATGTGGATCGTCATGTATTCACCCTGTTGCAAGTATATCAAATGAAATTAAATTTTCCTTTGGAATAGGTAAAGTAATACCTTATCATTTATTCCATTCATAGAATATCCACAAGGATCAAATAGGAAGTCGTCTATATGCATGGTCGGCAAGATTGTATCTATTCCCGATTCCTACAGCAAAGAAAAACTAAAATAAGTGCATTTTTCTTTAGGAGATACCTTAATCTTTATACCTTGGTAGCTTCATTGGCACTGGCAAATCTATTCTTGTAAAATATGGACATAGTCTCCGCATCTAGATCCTGCATAAGTATTTCAATTGTTTGATCCGGCTCAGAGTCCACATCTTTCTCGTCAACAGCGATAAGCTGGGGAGAGGACTTGACATCAGAGCGACTGAAAGTATAGAGGTACCAACATTCCAAGTTCATAGATCCCAAACAGTAGGATCTTCCGTTGGGGAAAATGGAATCCAGATACGTGACTTCCTCTGTAAAGCCCTGATGCGGCGTTATCTGGAAAGTAAAACAAATTGTAGTACAATATAGCCATAACATGACGTGCGTGGTATTTACCTGTACTTCAGGCCTAGTAAAATTCTTTCGAGAGTAGAATAGGTCGGCAACCACATCGAATCCATTTTCAGCTGCTAGCTGTAGTAACAGGCTCAGGCATTTTAGGGGAGTTGTGGTTCCACATGTTTTTAAAATCCACCTTCGCTTCGAAACAAACATGCTGCTCTCACTATTTTAAAAGTTTTAATGTGAATTACAAGCTTAAAGTACACAAATCAATATAAAATATTACCTTAAGACAAAGGCAATTAAATTGTCATTTTTGGAAGTGCTTATTATTTCACAGTTGACATTGCCAAGCACTTTTTCCCAGTCAGATCTGAAACGAACAATATTTAGGTACTTTCGGAAAAGGGTGAGCAACCTTCTACAATCAGAGATTTTCGTAGGAACCAATGGGGAAGGCCATGCCCAAAGTCAATTCAAAGATCGAAATATGTGACCTTTTTTGGTAGTAACACGTGTTTGGACAGAGATAAGCGCACAATAATTTATTTCGCTTACTTTCAAAGTTCTTGTTGTGTAAACGAACTTTTGCCCGAGACTGTTGGTGCACCCTCGCCGCTTGATGTCACAAATGCACAGTTATTACAAAGTGTCATGTTTCGCTAAACTCACCTGCTGATGTTCCGCAGGTCATTCTCGTTGTTGGGGCTCTCCTCGAACCAAATCTCAAGGAGTTTTTCAACCCCTTCGAAAAAGTGTTCCCCGTTTTCCAGCATGCTTTAAACAACAGATGAAGTTGATAACGCAGAAATGTGTGGTGATGTAAAACAAACGATGAAGCTATCGATGGAATGCCGCCTATCGATAACTCAAACCGAAGGCAGATATCGTAATTACACGTTAAAAAATGGCATTGCCCTGAAATAATTTCTTTAAATACTCTGAACAATTAAATTCAGCATAAAAACAACATTGACCACTGTCGAATTAAATTTTACATTAACCAGTTTATTGTTTATTGTGATTGTTAAAAATTGTATAGAGTATTTTTATTTGAAAAAATAAATGAGTAATATTTTTTGTATCTTAACCTAAATATGAAGGGTCTTAAATTATTTTAGACGATTTATGTAGATTCGAAAAACAGCATTAAGTTTTTAGTTTCTTATAATTGTATATAATTTAAATATTTCCTTGAAAAGTTTGCATTGCGTGATTATTGCTTTTTGCATAGTTTTACTATTAAAATGTTTTGTGGAGATTATTATATTATCACATGATTTTCGTATAGGCAAGAGATTTAAAACATTATTTATCTTCATTTTTATTTATATTTTTAGCTTTAGAAGTTGTTCAATTGCGTAGAAAGCTGAAAAAATCATTGTTAAAACTGAACGTTTTTAATTTCAATAGAAGCAATTTGTGTGTTATTAAAAAATTAAAAATACTGTAAAATGGTTTTAATAAATATAAATGTATATATATAATAAGTTTATTTTTAATTTAATTGCATTAAGTATTGATGTCCTTCTTGCTTAAGGTCTATATTTAGTGTGATATTATTTAAAAAGGTTTGACATACTGGTTTAATTTTTATACCTCTCTTTAACACTAATAAGTATTTTGGTATTAGTTTTTCTCTTTAAAGATACAAATGAATAAAATTTAGAGTTTAAAGAATGCAAAATTTTATTAATAATCTATA
>JAEIII010045102.1:0-13207 GCA_018905755.1 Drosophila ohnishii | reverse complement strand
GACGGTCGCCAGAGGGGTACCTTTTTTTGACAGAGGCTTACGTCGTCCTGTGTCCTGCTTTAGGACATGCTCTAAAAATTTTGAAAATTTATGCTAAATTATCTCTAAACTATGAGAAATAAACGTGCAAAGTTTGAACTTTCTATGTCTTTTCCTTTGTCCACAAAAAATTTCTGAAAATAGCCTATTTTTTGGCCCAACTAACCAGAATGGACCCTTAAGAGAAAAATAATTGGGCTCTATCGAATGTTTTTTATACTACATTTTTGTTTTATAGTAACTAAAACAGAATTCTCGAATAATTGAGAAGAGATGACATTTAAGTTTGTAATAAAAACGAACGCAAAAATATATTCTAATCGCGCTTTGTAACATATATTCTACCCTATGATTATAAAATAAAATCATAAACTTATTCCGAATACTGTATCTAGATGACGCAGTATAATCATATTTATGTACATATTTCGCTGTCGTCATTATTTTGGCATATGTTGGCGGGTGCTCATTTATGAAGTTCCCGGTCCGTTGCCTCCATTCAACGATTTGCCGCTGAGCCCCATGAAACTCAAACAAAACTGTGTACACCATATCTGCGGAGCTATTGCACAAAGCCCCTGTCCTCTTATCATCGAGTGTTTACTTGGCGATTTGCTCACCGAAAGGTGGAAATCTTTTGGCTGCTGATAATGGACATGAGGCCAGACACTTGCCAGGTCCTAGTCGTTGGAATACGTTTTTATACATGTACATCGGATCTCCCCTAATTAAGTGGGGAAAAATGTAGACTTTCCGTACTCAAATACTGCTGTTCGAAAGTCTTCAATTTTCAGTAAACAATTGCTGGTTGCTGAGCGAATGAATCATGAAATATCAACCGAAGCGATTCTCTTACACACAATATTTATTTTTTGTGGCTAAGGGCATTTGAGTATCGACTCGATAAGGGGTTTTCTGTTTCTGTTAACTGTTTCATGCCTTGTTGGCAGTTGTAAATATTATAAACAATCGTTTTGGCATGGGTTCAACAATTATTAGCATGCATGTGTGGCACCTTTTGCGCATCTCTCTTACGCGAAATAAACACTGAAAAGCTTTACCAACTTAGAATCCGAATCAATGGAAAAATACATAAGGTTTAGCAATATATTATCGAGCAAGCTGGGGCTGGGAGCACGTTCAACCTGCTTTCAGTCGCTCAATTTGTTATTTACAGCTTAGCGGAGTGAAAACAAAAATATTATAACGACCGCAAAGTCAAGTAAAGCTTTATTAATTTGTATGCAAACAAATTAATATGCTTGTTGAAATTTATAAAAAATTGTCTTCCCCGCGCTTTCGGTGGGGCTTTCTTGGCTTAGTTCTGGACAAACAATTTGAATACTGAAAGGTAATTCCTCTCCACTCTAAATAAGGTACAATTGATCGAGCTATTTGCATTGAGCTAATTATGGGCCAATGGTTTTTAAATCATTAGCCCCGGATTGTTGTCGTTTGTTTGTGACATTTCTGCTATTATTACGGCTGGCTGCGAAGGCTCAATTGAAACGGCATGACTTCGTTTAGCGATAAATATTGTCGTCTGCGCGCCCCCTTTGTCCAATTCAATTTGCCGCAATTACTTTGCATACAAGTCAAGTCAATAAGAAAAAAGAGTGGGAATTACCAGAGTTTTCGCCGGGTCGCCAGCAGACTTTGTCCCCACGATCCTGCTCTGTATCCGAATCCGATTCCCCCAAATAGTTTGCTTATGCCAGCAAGGGTGAATAATAACGTGAACGTTTAGCGGGCAATCGGTCACGTAAAATGTGCTTATATTGTATTGTGGGTGGTTTATATGGCGCCTTCGCTTTATGGCACTTGATTTATTTTATTAATTTTATTGGACAGTTGGACGCTAAGTGTTTGAGAGGTAGTCAGGGGTTCCAAAAGCTTGCCTCGAACAGCTCTATTGTGGATATGCCAGGCAAATGAGATAACGTCATTAGAGCTGACAGTTCCTGGGATGTTTTATAGCTATTTTCTAGTATAGTTGGGCATGTTTTAAAAATTAAAATATTTCGAAGAACTTATTGGGATAGTTAGGAGTTTACGGCCAAATTACAGACAGATGACTGTATTTCCCTTGATTTATTGTGGGAGAGGGTTTTCGGTTGCTGAAAAGAGTGTTTTATATCAGTATGGATATTCCTTTAAAAGAAATGGTAAATTAGTATGCATGCATACTATTTATATTGGTTACAAATTAAGAATGAATATGCTTTGACTGATATACTTTGTGATAATTCAATGTTATTAGGAACAAGAAAGAGCGACTCAAATCTTCCCTAAAATATATGATAATCGTAAAACGCCGGGCCAGCTTTAAATTGGTATGTATCAACATATATCAACATGCCTACATACATACATACATCGCTGTAAAACTGTTCCTAGCACCAGCTGATAGGCTGATATGCTCAAGTCTTAAATGTTTGTTTAAAATCAAACTTTTATTTTTATTTTTGTTTCAGCTAAATAAAAAGCGCTAGGCTGCAAAACTTGTGCGTCGTATGCAAATTCTTATTAGATTTTCTTAGAGATCATCGATTTAATCAATTGACTTTTATCGATTATACTCGGCGTCGAAAATCCCTTTTTATATATAAAACATATCATAAAAATCATAAAATGAATAATGAATATACATATATATTCATTATTTTTATGATTTTTTTTTATCCCATAGTGCGATGTCGTAAACTATAGTGTAGAAGAGAGTCATGTCGAATGAAGAAGCGAAAAAACGTGCTTATCGGTCGGCTATCGGGGCGCCCAAAATTGTCGCTCGGCAGAGACCTGAACCAAAACAATACCACAGCGCATCAACGCCACGAAGCGAGTGTTCATTGAGAGGAATCATAAATTTTTATGAGCCCCGAAAAACGAGGCAGCGTGCGATCAAAATCGAAACAAACCGACTCGAAGACCAGTTGTTCGACTTGTGTTTTGTTTTCGAAGGCTGTGTTCTGGTTTGGCATTAAAAAGCCGCCACAAAGCCAGCTCTGAGCTCAGTCTTCTTCTGCCACAATGCTATCACTAAACTATCCGGACTATATTTTGCTCACGCTGACCATCGGTGTCGCGATAACTAAGTCGCAGCCGCTGGAAGAAGTGGCAGTAGGGAGCCTGGAGTGTAAGGAAAATACTTGCACGAAACTGGATTATCCAAACCGCACTGAAGTCGCCTACTTCAATGAGAATGTCGCTGCGAATTTGATGAGCTACGAATCGCTGATTCTGCACAGTTCCCAGCTGGCCAACATGCCCAGAAATATATTCCACCAGCTGCCTCAACTAGTGGAACTTTATGTCTTGGAGTGTGACGTTCAGGGGATAGAGAGAGAATGCTTTGAAGGTTCCACAAACCTGAGGAAGTTGAATTTCGGAGGAAATTTCCTCAGAATCCTGGCAAGCAACACCTTCGAACTTGCCACGCAATTGGAGGAGCTCAACCTGTCCGACAATCAACTGGAGGAGCTTCCGCCAATGATATTCCTGCCACTTGAAAAGCTTCAGAAACTCAACTTGTCCAGCAATCGACTGAGAACTATTGCTCAGGGTATATTCTCCCAAATGGTTTTGCTGAATTCTGTTATTCTGGACAGCAATCAGTTCACGCAATTGCCAGGCGACCTATTCAGAGATCAGCGAAGGAATCTGTCTGAATTCTCCGCTAAAAACAATCTGCTAGAACGAGTTCCTTCAAACTTATTCTTATCAGTTGAACACCTTCAACTCTCGTTTAATCCTCAGCTCAAAAGGCTCCAATCCACAGCCAAAGTTTATGATCTCCACGCCACCAATTGTGGTCTGGAATCAGTTAAGCTAGAGGGACCTGTTGTCAGAGTCCAACTGGAGGATAACTTGAGTCTGAATGAGTTGAATATATCGCAGCCTCAGGTCCTGGAACAGCTCTATCTGGCCAACACCAATCTGTCCAGACTCGACTTCCTGTCTAAGGCCAGTAACTTGGTTGACTTGGATGTGACTGGCATTAATAATCTTTCGGATCTGCCTCAGATTTCGTCCGTCGCGGGTCTGGAGCGGCTGAGTTTTACCTATGATAACACAAGCTCGGATCACATGGACATGCTGCCCCAGCTGAAGGATCTTAAATACTTAGAGATAACCCACGACAAGGGCCGGGAGGTTTATATCAAGGATCTAGAAGATGATATCTTTGTCGACGATGCTCAAATTCATTGCGATCAATTAGCGGATCTTTTGGAGTACGTGGAATTGCCCAAGGGCACGACGATATTGGAAGATCGCATAGTAGGAGATAGTCGAGAGCCCCTCAGGTGTGGAGCGACTTAAAAAGAGCATTCCGAAATACTATAGAACGTTGTTTTCAAGCAGAGAATAAATTGTTTGTGAAAGATAACATTTGTTTGATACTTCTTTGGAATAGACTGTATTAGTTTCTAACTATCACTGTGAACGGCCTTTAGCATGGCGAGGATGACCAAGTTTACTGACTAAAGAAGTTGGTCGAGTCTCGAATTATGTTGGTTAGCACTATGCTTCACAAGATTGTACTTTGAAATGCTTTTTTGTGTTAACAAAACCTTACTAAGGATATGCTAATGGCTAATTATAAATGAATTGGTAATCGCAATGATAAATACGCTGAACTTTATTTATTTCTTAAAAGTTCTTATATACTACGAAACAATTACAATACAATTACGGAACAACTAATCAATGCGTTTATTGTTTTTACGATATCTTCACAAGTGTTATTTTCAATTTGCGTTTACAAATCGCTTTTGATTTCTATGCCTCAGCAATTGTTTTGGCGTACGTTAACTTTTCGAAAACATTGCGGGCCTTGTTGCTTGTCCATTTCTCAGACTCATGCGATCGTCAGTCGATCGCAAACTTCGTTTGCTGGGCGTGCATACGATTTCACTGATCTTCGCTGATCGGTGTCAGTGGAGCGCACAGATCTTCTCAATTGGCGATCAGCGATCATCGATTAGCAATCGCTCCATCGGCCACCGACCAGTTTGCCAGACATTTGACAATGTTGGACTTTTATCTGTCTCTTTTTATTAGCGCAAGTTGGACTACACAGGTGCACGTGCCTATGTCTACGGGTAGTGCTAGTGATGATAGATAACCTCCTGGTCACTTCGGGAGCTAGTAGCGCTCCCGCTCTCGCTTCTCCAACCTGAGGCTGGGAAGGTTGGTGCCCGGAATCAAGTTATTGGCCCCTGGATTCGTTGGTATACTGGTTTCCGCAGTCTTGGTATTGGCTTCAGACGCCGATTCCTTCGTTTTGCTCACATCCTCCACCTGGTTGTTCTCCTTGATGATTTTGGGCGGCATCGTAATGTCCAGGCTGTCCGAGTTCTGGTAGAAAAGATAGCAAGCGGACATCAGGCCCACCAGGGATAAGGTGACCAGGGACCAACGAAGACCAGAGTTAACCTTTAGGCCTCTGAAATTCGACATTTATAAGTATACATGTTTTTACCACAGACTTCTGCCTTGAAATATACTTGGATGTACTCACAAAAAGAGCGTGTACTTGACCAAATTAGTATAGGTCTTGTTGAGTTGGACACCCTCCTCCACCCAAAACAGGGGCAAAACAAGCTTCGGCAGATTCTTAAGCGGCTCAATGCCCTCCACTGGCTCCATGTCCAGGTTGAATTGCAGGCGCTTGGCGGCCTGAAAAGGAGTTCCGGACATCTGCAAAAGTCTCACATTATTTAGTATAATTTATCTACAAGTATTATCAGCAAGAACGGACCAGTTCAAAGTCTATGTAGACCGCGTGGTCCTTCTCATTGGGATTAAGGCCATCGACAGCGGCCAGCAACTTGGGATCGGCTAGGTAGAAGTGCGGCATGGAGGCGAACAAAGGACCGCCCACACAGGCGGCCAGGTTCATGGTTCCCTTCGGAGGGCACGTGTCCAGGTCCTCGGGATCATCGCAGAAACAATGGAGTTTTTCGTCTGACCGTATATCACCCATGTCAAGGGTGTACCTTAGAGAAGGCATTCCATGATACGAGGACTTTCGCTGGTAATAAGCACCCAGGGACCGGCACAAGTCCGGAGTAAAGGCCCATAGACCGTCTTCCTTTTTCAAGCCGGGCGCGAAGACCGTAGAGTCGGTGCCCACGAAAGTGTTGCACTCGCCATCCGGCCAAATATCCTGCTCCGGCTCGTTGGCGAATTTCACCACCTTTCCTAGTTTCTTGTTGTTCTTCACCCCGCGGCACACTGTAAATCTACCAGCATCCGAATGGTTGGCCTACAATAAATGGAAAGGTACAGAAAATATTATTGTGGTGTAATAATAGGTCGTTTTGCGACTCACCTGTCCCATGAAAGAGAGCAGAAAGTGTGTCTGGTTCACTTGTTTGGCCTGCTTAACTTCGCCTGTGTAAAAAACCGTGCAGACTGCCTTCGCTGCAAAGTCATCAGGGGAGCAGTCCACGTCGATTCCCCGAAAGAAGATGTCCATGAATTTGCCCTTAAAAAAGGCCTTGGCATCCGGAAAGACTAAACCCAACCCCCTGGATACCAGCTCCATCATAGCAGCCTTTTCTCTTTGAACCGTGATGCCGGCAGGCTGCAGTATGACAAGGAATTGATAATAATAAATCTCTCAAAATTTTATAATTGTTTTTTTTTTCACAGTTGAGTTGCTTCTGTTTTTGGCTGGGAATGCGATTTGCATAATTCACATGGGCAACAATGGGACACGTGGTCATAAGCGGTCGCCTTAAGTGCAGCAGATAATTGCTATATTAATTTGCTGAGGCAATCGTTAATGTTCCATTGGTATTATTTTAAAAACTTGCTAGATTTTCTTTAATGAAGGTTTAGATAAACTCGTAACCCAATTCTCCGAGTACGAATTGGCAAAAGATATATGTATATTTTCCTATAATGATAAATACCTTACCATCAATACGGGATGTGGCACAATGATCTCCTCTTCACCCGTGAGTGGAAGTGAATCCTTCTGGTTGAATATGAAGGTATTGCGCATGTTGAAGCTGACTGTGTCCTCCACCACATCGTCCTCCAAGTCGTACTTGTCTTTCCACTCACTTACAAAATGCAAAAAGGGAAAGAAATTAAAAAACATCCTAATAAGAGGTGTCCTCCATTGAAACCCACTCGAACACAAATGGACCCACTTCCTGTAGTCGCGGCTTGCCACCTTCGGCGACCTCGTCCGGATTGGTAACATTGAAAACATAGATGTAGAAGTGCAGGGGAAAGGGGGTGTTTGACCATAGTTCCCGAACGTCAGATCCTGGCTTCAGGGTGACTTGCTATTGAGAGAAGAAACCTTGTGAGAGGAGTCCTATCTTATCCGCGAACGATCCCCGCCGAACCTTGGAGATCATTAGCTTAAGGATTTTGGGAAAGAGAACCCAGCCGTAGATAATGGCGAACACGAAGATGCCCGCCGAGGCAATGAGGAGCTTCATCCGGTGAACTTGCATCTTCGATGGATTCCGGCTGTGCCTGTTCTCCTCCTTGGAGCTGAAGACCTAAGGCTTTCGCAGTCACGACGCAACTGAATCGTCTCGACTGCCAAGTCTGGATTACCTCCCATTCGAGCGCGTACGTGCGAATATTTTTCGCTATCTCTGACGGGGAGGTGGCAGCGGGATTGCGAAACAATCGGAGAACACGGCATTACTTATAAAATCAATAATTGCATGTATTTGTGTTTTATAAATTGTTTTCACTCTACGCTCTTTGGTTGGATTGGGCTATAGTCGCTTCAGTAGTATACACGAATGCGGTTTAACTGGCTTTTGTTCTAAAACCCGAATGCCATTTTATCATTAATGGTTCACATATCCCGAAATCGGAAACCAGTAAACCGATCTCAGAAGACTATTTGGATCCATATAGGTGCCATAAAATCACCTCAATAAGTATAATTTTCAGTTTTATCTCAAAGGGCTTTAGCCGCTACCCTGTTGCCTGTAAGTCAACCCATATCTCCCTAATAAATGCTGTGATCTTAGCGTCAAACCTTGGCACCTAAATGTCTATAGTCTGCATTCATTCGCTGTAGGAGAATCTATTATCTCCTACTTAAGTGCTTTCCACTTAAAACCTATTAGGAGGAAACTATTTTTTCAAATGTCCTGAGCAACACCAGGCCTATATTCAATTGTTAGCTTTGGGGTCATGGGCCATGGTCTTGGCTCCCCTGTGTATTCCCATTGAATTCCTTCTCTTCAACGTAAATGCTTTCTCCTTGGAACTTCTTAAGGAGAAACATATTTCTGTAACTGCAAAAATGGTAAATTTCTTTAGCGACACCTGGCCGATATTCCATTGTTAGCTCTTCCGACCTTTGCTTGGTCGCCTTATTTCCGTAATTATCGCAATTACCCTGCCACTCTTAAGGGGAACCAAGGCAAGTGTTAATGGAAAATTGGGGAAGATAATACGACAAATGGCGTTTCTATAGGGCTAACAAAAATGGATCCATTTAGAACAACTATATATATCGTTTGTTTTTCATACTTTCACGCCATTACCCTTATAATCATTATTTGAAGATAAAAGTTCTTTATTTTTTGCCAACACATTAGTAATTAAAGAGTCGGAGTTGACGTACATATGTGCGTGAGAGAAGGGTACTCTCTTTTGAATAGACAGCAGAAATGTAAATACGGTAGAAATTGGAGCTGAGCGATAGAATATCCCTGCTTGGATTGATTAAAGCTAAGTGTATAGATCATATCGGGTTGGATGCTCTGCTGCCACCTTGATCGGCTTGAATCCGCTCCGCCTGGCTACGCCCCTTCTGGGAAGTCAGTCTCCGGTCTGTTGACATAGACAGAAATCGAAACTGAAACCGAACGCAAAACATAATTCACGACAACCCCAGAAACACAGAAAACAACTTAGACAATGGGCAAGACTCAGACACGTGATTCTGGTGTCGCGAACTTGAGACCACGTAGACGTAGCCCCTCTGGAGTGACACAGAAAAACGAGTCGCTGAAAAGCGTAAATTGAATTGCGCTTGACAACAGCTGACGAGCGAGTAGATCCATTTTCGGCTGCAGTTTTCCCAAAACAACAAACCTCCGGCCAAAGCCCGCGCCTTCTCCGATATTTCGCTGACCATATGGAAATCGAGCACAAAACGCCAGCGAAGCCAACAATTTGATTCCAGCTCGAGCTGGAGGCGCTGAATAATCGAGAGCGAACGAGGAAATTTACAGTTTCAATCGCAGCCAGTTATTGCAACCCGTATCAATTACGCAATTCCGGTGGGATTGAAATTCAGTTGATTTTTTTATTTGTGGGTGTTTAGTTTTCGGATTGCGGGAAACAGTAATTAGCAAGTTCAAATTTATTATTCCAATTTATTTCATATAAATTAAGGGGGTTTCTATTAGCATTTATAGTTTGATTGATTGTATACCTTGCTAAAAACTCCTTATCCTACAAAGAACTTTCCACATAAAGTATCGATGGAGAATTTGGTATCTGAATGTAGAGGCAATCAAATCGATTCTTTATAATATCATTCATAACAAAGTATTTCTTTTATCCCATATTTTATCCTTTTCAATTTGATCAATATATGAAATCATGCTATCTAATAAACAATTTCTTACTTGAGTTATATTTGTCTTTATGGATCAGTTGCATAGTCCATGTAATTGATTATTTCTTTATCGTACATGACCCTCATGTCACAACGTAATGCAGCGTTACTTTTCAATTTTAAATTGCTTTTCTATTATACATATATTGTCATAACTGATAGCTTGATTAATAATGTTATTAAACTGTCAAGCGGTACGGCAAAAGTGGTTCTCAGGGAAAACTGGAATTATTGCTGAATACACCTTTAATCATTAATAATAAAGAATAATTTAATCTTCACTGTCACAATGGCGAATCATGTTTTAATAGGGTTTTCTCTGATTTTAGCTTAGATTTTGGTAAACGAACAATTTATTTTGAAACTTAATACATTTTATGGAGCTGCGTTGTTCCTAAATAAATTCTCGGTTTTTTCAACGATCTCTAAGCATTTTTTGTGCATCTAAGTAATATAAGACGTTGAATTAAAACGTTACGACCCATTTGAAATTACCTCAACTTATTATTTTTAAACCTCAAAATAAATTTATTATTTTTTTTTGGTTTTGTTTTTAGTTTTATATGTAGTCAAGTTTACCTGCATGGCGTCTTCTATTATTTTTTATTTGTCGTTCAGTCGAGTTGATCTATACATGTCAGCCATTCAGTTTTAGAATCCGGCTTCAATATTTAAAGGCGCAAATTTTGCCAAAAACATCAAGAAGAACTTTTCAAAAGCCAAGTTGTAGCCATGGCCCAAAGGATATGACAATTTTTAATGATTTCCCACAACGAAAAAATTGGTACTCAAAAATGTTCCTCATTGATGTTTGTTCTAACCTTAATAATAATAATTTAGTTTCCGAGTTGTATTATTGTAAACTTATGTATGTAAACTTCGGCCGGCCAAAGTTAGCTTGCTTTCTTGTTTTGAAGTTATTCCGCGATAAAATACCGCCTACACAAGTAGTTTATAAACCAGCCAGTCTTTTATAATTGCCGGCAACTTGAAAGGGGAGCAGTGTAACAATTAGCAGTTCGGTGAGGAATTCTACTATCCTCCGCCCACTCGAGCCCTCTGGCATTGCTGTGCTAATTTCCCAACTCACTTGCGGCGGGTTCCGTCTTAATCGTGAGTAAGAATGTCTTCAACATTGCGGAGCTCGCTTTCCAAAGCCCAACACCCTCGGTATTCTCTCTAGTTTCTACGCTACGAATATCAATTTGCTCTGGCTGACAGCGATTAATGAATTGGCCCGAAGTCAATGAAAAGCGAGTGACATTTGCACTATCAGCCATCAGCGGCCTGTCAAGTGAGTGAATCATCGGTGAGAGTTGTAGAACCACGTGAATATTGATTGCATAAGCCCCACAGACGAGAGACTCAGTGTCGATCATATCAAACGCCTGGGGGAAGGGGAAGTGCCTTGAGCAGCTGGCAATCCTTCATCACTTAACAGCAATTACATCCCACTCATTGTGTAGCATTCTGCTCAAATATGCATATGTTTGTTTGTGCATCAACTCGATATCAAGTGCCAAAGTCACCAAAACAAATCCATTAGAATATTTATATGTATTTGCTTTGGTACCGCGTAATTTCAGCGATACTTCGGGGTAGTATGAACAAAGGACTTAAAGAGGGCTAAAGAAATATATAGTTTTGAGAGTCATTCGGATGGTATCAGGAGAGTCTATAAACTAATTTACCAAATGGCGACAGCTCTTGGATTATAAAAAAAACCATAAATAAATATTCAAGCGATCAAGTGTTGCTTGAAGGTATATTCCAGAACCGTCTTGGGTATCAACGATCTCTGTTTTTACGTTTTATACATTATTACAGAACTCATTGCAAATTCAGCTTCGGTTAATTTATTGCCCAGCCGCCTCCTCCCAACAGCGTGCCGCCTTATGCCAGAAAAACTGGGTGACCCCTCAGCCAGAAACTGCACCCCGCAGCAAAGCTGCAATTTTATTTAATTCGCTTCTCGTGCGACACTTCGTAAGCCCAAATGAAACAGAAAATTGTTTGAATGCCATTTTGGTTTTGTTGTGTGTGCTTTTAATTATTCCCGTCGCTGCTGCTGACGTCGCTATGTGTGTCTGATATTTAGCTGGCGATTTTTTTGCTCTGGCTTCACTTCGCACAAGCAGGCGTTGCTTGGGCAGTGCGGTTTCTTCAATTAAACAATAATTTCGATTACGTGACGAGAGTTCAATGTTTGAATACGACTTTGCATTTAATGTTTGAAAGAAACGTGTAAGGCGGCAGTGCAGCCGTAGAAAATTTAAATGGAAGCCGAGGATATTGTGTAGAGTGGCGTTCAATGGCTGCTTTTCCTTAAAGTTTTCACAAAGGTCAATGGGGAAATATATCTACTTATACAATTTTATTCGATTAACAAAATTTATTCATGTTCATTCAATACTGTAGGGCAGACGTAATAATTGTTATGTGATGGTCGGAAATCTTGTAGCTCGAAAGCTCTCATTCTGGGAAAGTTTCAAAGCAAAGAAAAACCCTGCCGAAACCCTACTTACTAACTAGCAGAGGTGTGCTTTTCCCCTTGACGAGCCGCAAGTCACACCAGACGCCAGAGAGTCTGGCAAAGTAAACCGCAGGGGCAAAGATACGCGGAAACGGCGGACAGATATGCGAACAGACACAGGCAGGCGGCTCGAGCGGCGGCCGCAGTTTTAATTAATAGATACAGTTTAGACGGGGCGATCAGCTGACTGCAATTGATTCGTGACAGCGGCCAGAGTTATGCAATTAAATTTAGGGGGAGAGCCCGGTATAATTGCATACAGGCATGGCATTGTATCAATCGGATGCAGTGCACTTATGCACTGAGTCAGCGGGCGGCACCAGGAGGCTGCGATTAGTGTGAAGTCTGTAGCTAAGCGAAATTTCCCAGAAGCGAGCAAGCATCTCAGGGTCGTCGGACAGATGCGGCAACCCTAGGGCTGAGTCACTTTCTCCGCCGGCCACATGCGTCATCCGTAGAATGCGCGCTGACATTAGCATATGTCGGATACCAGATACATTCGTAGTTAATTGCCATTAATTGCGGTGGGTATCTATCAGATGCGTACGCCATATGCTCGATTACCCAACTTGCGGTCTGGCTTGTTTGTGGGTTGGGCTTTTGAATCGACACACACGGCTGCCACTTGTTGCTCCTAGTGGGAGTGCCTATTATTATTGTGGTCACCTCACGGCAATAGGTTTATCAATTTAAGCGTTTTGATTTATATTCTTGCTCCCTTGGGCGTATTTTGTAAATATAAATAAATATGGAAACTGAAATCAACCTTAATATTTTTTAAAGGGCTACAATGTTCTCGCTCTCCCACTAAATTAATCATTTTCTTAGTGCAAACTCTCTTTGAAAACTTGTCTCTTGCATATGTACAGCTGTGTTCATTGAAATAGCAGTGCCCACGACCTGCACGTTTAAGATTGGAAAACACTGTTACAAACACTATTTTCATACAATTTTTTTTCATGAAGGCTTAGTGTATTCAATTATTAACAATACCACAATCATTTAATTTAGGTAACATAAAC
>JAEIII010045099.1:0-11202 GCA_018905755.1 Drosophila ohnishii | reverse complement strand
TTTATGGGGAGATCAAGGAATGACTAAGTTTTATTTTCTATTTATAAAAATATTATTACCTAGCAAGAACTTTTTTCATAATTAATATTTACTTTTACAATTTAAACCCCCTATTTATTACTCATATTTGTTTCAGTGCACCCAGGCTCCCTTCGCTTTATTCTAATCTCAACCGCAACATATTTTAAATTTAGCATAACACGCAGGCACGACAAGGCGGCTGGCTGGCAACTTTATGCTAAGGTCGCCTCATCAACAACATCTTGGGACCTCGGCGTCTTTGGCTTCGGGGTGTTTGAACTGGGAGCTGGCGTTGTTTTCATTTGATTTTTGTCGCCACCGCCGCCAACGCCATCAAAAAGGTAAACAAACATTTTTTTTCCCCAGCCCCCGAGCCACGTCAAGTACAAAAAGTTCTGGAGGAGGTCCAAGTACTTAGTTTGGTCAAATTAAAATGTTCAGATTAAATCAGTAAATGTAAACTATTAAGAGCAATAACATTAAGAGATCATTCAAGATATTTTGTATTATAAAAACATTCATATTAAAGAGGGTTTCTTTTCTTTAGGTCTAGGATTTTAATCGAACTAAGGTATTTGTCCTGAAATAAAAACTTAAAAAATAAACAAACTCTATCAAAAACAGAGTTCTTTTAATAAATAAAAATATTAAAATATTTTGTTTCTTATTAGATAAACTATCTTGGATATTATTACTCTATCTTACATTTTATGTAGTTATGTTTACATTTATTTATGTCACACAAACATCTGAAATAGTAATTCTTAAAAATATGTATTAGCATATTATGGGGACCGACAATACTTGGAAAAATTGTCGTCACAAGAGTATTCAAATTTCGTTGGAAATATGCTGATCATATCTGGTTAGTCAGCTCAGTTCGACTCCGACCCGGTAGACAAGATGCATAAATTTGCTGCCATTTTTAGCCTCGAGCACTGCGTAATGATTTCCAAAGATTTTTAATAAATGAACGTGCCGCGAATTGCAGCCATTTGAAATGCTGAAATGCTTTTACCACGCCATGCAAAATAATATGCCAAACTGTGCGATTTCGCTCTGTGAACTGCGGAGATAAACCCGCAATTGCAAATCAAAAATGCATTGGCATGGAACGGACTCACGGCCGCCCTCACTCATCTCTTTGTGCGATTCAATATGGAATTTATATGAAATATGCAGTTTTCGGGGAATATTACACAGCAGAAATGTGCAAACAACTATCAGTACATAAATATCGAAAGAGGCAGCATCGAATTGAAAGCATATTGGGATATTAGCATACAACATTTGCTCAGTGCTTCGGTAATACTCTTACGCAGGTGGAACTGAAAGTGGTTTCAGCTAAGGATGAATAAATCCCCTGGGTAGCGCAGCAGAAAACTCTGATAAATGACGCATTTATGCACTAATTTATTGAGCAAACAGTTTTTTTACAACAGACATGTATGCGAATCTATAAGCCATTCAGTGTCATCGTTCAGTTGACAAAGGGCATCATCAAAACATGCTAATCCATGTCGTAAACAATTTCGCTCCATTATTGCTAACCAAAAATATATGCCAAACAAAAGGCTTTCCAGCATTTTAGTTGCAAGCGAAAAAATAAAAAAAATTAAATCGGCGAATAAAATAAATTTTCCAGCAATAAACAAAAAAATGGGAAAAAACAAGCAATGTGCAAAATAAAATTTCGAGCGATACATAGAAGCAACATGCGGTAGAACACAGCTTTGGCGTATGTTCTCGCATAAGCCAAGGAAAAAAAAAGAAATAAATATTTATATATATCCGGGGTTGATGCCGAATTTTTTCTATAAAAGTGTTATAGAATCCTGTTGTTTCTTTTCGTTTTCAGATTTTTTATTTGCCTTGTGCACGGCCAATTGTTTTGTTTATTCCATTCGAATTGTTCCTCGGTTTCCTTACTGCAAACGGGTATAGAAATTGCCAGAGTGCAGGGAAATAGTTAAGTGATTGATTTAGTGCTGCCGGGAGGCCCCGTCCATTTTTCGACATCTCCCCCTGTTTGACAGCTGTGGGGCCTGAAAAGTTGCGAGGGAAAATTGATTTCAATTCGGGAGTTTTAGCGATGAACAAATTGTGTGTGGGTGGCTCCACGCGAATGCTCCATTCAAAATTTCCATGAATGAATTAAGTTTGAAATTTATGAACAATGAAAAAAACGATAGGTGGACTAGTGAACTGCGGGAATGCTGGTTACTAAAATTACGCCCCATGCCTTGACCCGATTATATTGGAAATTTTAGTGGAGAATTTTGGGGAAAAACCAGTTGATATGATTGCAATGCAATTTGCATATTTCGGTGCAATCAGCAAATTTTAAAAGTTGAATAAATAGATTGAGTGCAATGAAAATAGTTAGGTGCTTAAATGGCAATTTAAAATCTAACTACAAGGCAAAAAGTATTCAAAAAAAGGTTAAGTTTTCCAGAAAGGATTTTTAGTCTGCTTTCTCTTTTATTTATTTATGCTTTTCCAAAACCTGTAACTACTGGCCAAAAACCGTGTTCTGTTTGTGCCGATCCAACTGATGGCTTAAAAACGCTGAGAGCCAGTGTACCAAACCGATTTTACATTTTTAAGCGGCGGGGTCCTTAAACCACTGACAAAGCTAGGGCCCGGACTGAGTTGCGTTTGCACAAACTTGCAGCTTGGCTTAAATACTTGATGACTTCCTCGGGCGCCACGGTGCGTCTGCCACTTGAGCCGCAAAGCGGCCATTAGCTGACTGATGCAGACAGATGCGACGGCTGCCAGCCCCCACTTACCACCGCCCGCACAACGCAGCTCAGAATGACGGCTATATCACGCTCCCAGGAACGTTAACGTTAACGTGGTACAGGGAAAAGGCTGAGCTGGTAACTGGTAACTGGAGGCATGCAAACTATCCCGGCCCTCGGCCCAGCCACTTGAGTTATTTCCCAGATGGTAATGGTAATAGAGCTGAGTAGCAGCGGGTAGGGATCCGAGCTGAAGATGCTTAATGGAAGCCCTAGACAAAGACGAGGCCATTCAGCTGGAGTCGCACAAAAGTAGGCAACAACGGCAGACTTATTCGTTTTAATTAGGAACGGCAGCAGCCCTTAGTAGCTTCTTCTGCAACTTTTATGCTAAATTTCTGGAATCGGTCGGAATTGCACACGTACAACATCTTAAATTGTCAGATGACGCCGTTTTTAATCACACCGAAAATTGCGCTAAATCATTTTCTAATTGCCTCCTTTTGGCAGCGGCGGAGGCCCCTGTTACCCGGAGTTCTCTAATGAGTTCGCACATTTGCACGATGTGCCGAGCGCCTGCCTATCCTGCCAAGCTGTTGGCTATATCTTTTATGTATATCTAACAGAGCCCACGTACACGCATGTGTCAATACGGATCTAGAAGGAGGGGGAAGTGTGCCTAGGAGCAGTCTTCTTTATGAGCTCCAAGTCAAGTTGCTTTCGGAGTTATCAGGGCAGAAACGGAGTCAATTTTGGGCATTAAATGGGGATTTTTCCGTAAGTAATTTAGTTGCTGAAATCATTTCTCTGATATTTCTTTATTCAATATTTTTTTGCAAGAACGCAGAGTTTTGACAATATACTCGCTTCCCATGAATGTGAGGCCTCGGTCTATGGCATACTGACCACATCCTTCGCCCGACCTCTGTCTATTGCGAGCCACGTCCCCACAATGTGAGTCATGTTTGCATATTGTGCCTTCGGGCTGTGTGCTAATTATGGTAAAATATGGGGAAATTTCATAGTTTGGGGCTGCTTGGATTTTCCGGCTTAGGAAGGCCTTCGCCTGGGCGCTCGGCCAAAGTGTCTCCCGACACGACTGGACTCCGTGGCCGTTGCTGTTGCTGCCAATATGGCCAGGATGTGAATGCTTAAATAGGCCATTAGGTTCCAATTAGTTATTGTTAATTTGTCGTCGGCTCCTTGCAGGCCGATTCTGCGGCGCCGTTGCACCTCAACTGCTGAATGTGTGCTTGAGATACGAGTTTGGGCGATTAGATATTAATTACGGCTGGCATGTGATGGTAGCCTGGCTTGTGGTTTACGCATTGAATAGTTTCATAATTGCCTTGCTATGAATTTTGATTAGATTGTTGCCTGGAAGGGTACAGTATTAATTGATTTCCTACCATGCTATATTACCATAAATGTCTCTACTTGACGGGGGAAATAAAATTTAATTTAAGTTGCTATAGAAAGCAGCGAAAAAAACACTCTTAAAATGCCAGAAAAATATACGTTTAATATTTGCTGAATATCTGGATGACTCAAAATTTAAGTGACACTTCTTTGGGAAACGTTTTTCCGGGTGTAGCATGGAACTCTAGAGTGTTGTATCGATGGAATTTCAATGCGCACATTTCTGAGGGGCCTTCGGGCAGCAGCAGCTCATTTCCTGGTTCCCCATTTTCCAGCTTTTCCGCCTAAATTGCTGCACTTGCGGACTTGTTTTGTCAACCCTCGTGGGACGGAGACTTTGTTCGTGGTGCCACGCGAAATTTCATGTTTATTTTTGAACGCGCGTGGCAAGTGCAGCGCGTAAATGTGGCACGGCCCCGTCCGAAGGCACGTATGCCAGTAGTTGCCTGCGGGACAGCAGCACATGGCTAAGCCAAGTCATCGCTAGACGCCAGCCAAGTGGAGTCACTGCCGGGGGCCAAAGGGTTGTGCACTTGTTGTCATCATCATCATCATCTCAATCTTCATCACGCTCATCCATCCCCCGTTTCGCATCCACATCCACATCATCTGGCGCAAGAGCAACATCACGGGAAATTGATCACTGAAAAAAAAGGGGATATGGCTTTAAGAATTTTATTATAATTTCTCAAATTTCTCCTTTCCATTCATACTTTATTATTCAAATATGACTCTAACGAGAGATTATTATTAACTTGTTGCTGTTAAATTTTTATTCAACAAAATCCCAAAATCAAATAACTAAAACTATCGGATAACAGCGTACAGTTTTCCATTTAATCTCTGTGCATCTGGGGAAACTGCATAAATAACAAGAAGCACGACAAAGTTGACTGACGATGATGACGTTGATTATGTTTCCCGGCAACAACTGTTTTTCCGCAGCCACAGAAAAACAAATCTGCAGTAAAGGACCCCCGCCATTGCTGGAAGCACTTCTGATTGAAAGACATTTTGTGTGTTGGTTTTATATGTATGTATGTATGATTGATGCGAGTGCATAACAAAATATGCAGAGATTCCTCCCCGTGATTACTTTTAGTATTTTAAAATATTGCCATGCTTCCCTAAGCTTTCATTTCTCCAAGCATATGTGAAAATATTTTAGAAAACAAAAAATAAACCTACGGATCTGGGTACCTACTTGTCTGGCAGCCCGACTTGTGCTTGTTGAAAAATTGCGTTTTAATTAAAAACGCTCAAGTGCACTTAAGTGTGCGCTTTCCCCAGCCACGTCAACAATCGGACTGGCAGCTACTGCACACCCGCACACACAGCCACACCCCCCAGCAACAACCGGAACAACACAGCCAGAAACAATAAGAAAAAGGACAACAACAACAACAACAACAGCAGTGGCAGCAGCAGGAACGGGCAAACGCACAACAACAATGGCAACAACAATTAAGCCGACAATAGTCCCGAAGTGTAAAAAAGGCACAAAAGACAACAAACAGTGCAGAAGTAAAGGCAAAATAATAAAAATATATAAAACAGCAGCAGGTCGAAGAGTTTATTCACTTCATTAAGGAAAATTTAAATATTCATTAATTACTGAAAAAATTATATTGAAAAAATATAAATATAGATTTATCAGATAATATTTCCTTGAAAGCAATCATTTTTATTATAACTAAAAATAAAATAAAGCCTAAGATGAATGTTATTATTGCATTATTTTTCTAACTAAAGAAGTTTGGCGACAAAGAAAACTTAAAGGCAAGCTCTTCACTTAGACATTTTTATAAATAATAATAAGTAATACTCTAAGAATTTTCTTTCACCCTTTTAATATTATTTATATATTTAATTCTTATTCGCTTAAAGTTCTATGCTTCCAACCCATTTATTATACATTGTTGCAATCCTTGTTTCCTGCTGCAACTTATTTTCCCCTTTTCCTATTTACTTTCCTTAGTTTTTCCTCCCCAAAGCTAGCTTAGTAAATTGTGTGTTCTTGCATGTTTTCCCAGCGCATTGTTCAATGTATTTTATTGTTCCTCGTTTTATCCCCTTGAACAAATTCCCCAAAAAGCTTATAGCCCATTACCATAGTTAATACACATTAAATACGCATAAGGGTATATCGAGCTGCATCGCAAATAAGCACAGAAATTTATACCATTTTGCGCCGATTTACACACAGAGAGATGGAGAAGTGCCGCTCCCTGTTCTCCGTTTCCTTTAGCAAATGAGGAAACCTTCGGTTGAGTTGCTACTTTGCTGAGATCCATGAGCTCCCCGAGTTCCTCTTTGCAAGACACCGAGGGGCGATGGAGATGCGCTTCCTTTGAGGCTTCTCTCAGGGGAAGCTGCAGTTGCCAGTCGGTCTGATAAGCTGCTCGGTGTGTGCCTGCAGGAAACAGGATATGACATATTTATAATGCGAAACAGATGCGCAGAATTCGGCTGGAGCAGCGTTATTCTGCCTCTTCATATCACGAATTAATATCATTTCATTTCCATAATGTCAGCGTCTTGCTGCCGCTGCCTTTGTCGCAATTATGAATTAATCGGAGTCCTTTTTGTGACAAAAACAAAAAAAAACCATCTGCATGGCTCATAAATATTCCATCAAAAAGGTGCAGGTGAAAATGGTTGGGAAATAATTTGCATGGCAAAATGTAATAATAATCGCAGGCAAGCGATAGAAAAGCGCGGCAACAATAACAAAACTGATAATTGAATGCAAATGACAAAGGCATCTCAATTAATTCATTATTCAAGAGCCAAAGTAGTTTCTTAAGGGTCACAGAAAAAATCATATTAATCGTGAAGTGCTACAAAAGAGCTCTTGAAAGGCTTATAAAAAGTACGTAATCAATTTCAAGTGTCTCTATTAGCTGAGTGAAAAATTAATTTTAAATTACTCTGTTCTGCGCAGAAACACAAGCACGTGATAAATAAATTAAATTCCTACATTGTTGAACCTTAAACCTTTTTGAAAAACGAGTCACAGGTACAGGTACCGAGCTCAACAATTTGTAACTATTTAGCATGATCTAATTTTGTGTCCAACCAAACTTGGCTGGCAGTGTTTGATGAAAGGAACTGCTTAATCCTCTTCTGGCTGCAAGTTGCAGAGAATCTCGAAACGCCATTTACATGGACGAAACGGACCGACTGCTGACCACCAAGCGTGGTGACCACTTTAATGGAAACTGACCCCAAATGAGATGGGCAAGGAAGGGGCCTGGGACTTGGGCTAGATGACACACACGTAGGCAGCCACGCGTTAACAAAAAGTGGCGCAACTTTCCATGGTTTGCTTTTCAGTTTGCAGTCCCTTTAGTTTTTATAAATGCATAAAAATGGGAAAGCGAGGAGCCTGAGAGCGGATGTGCCCGAAAAAAGGGAAAACTAGAGGAAAACTTGTTTCATTTGTGCAGAGGAAAAACTTTCGTACCGCCGCCGCATCGGCATTAACAACACTTAAAATGCCTGCGGCGTTTTTCCTTTAATACAAGTGGACAGTCCAGAGTGTGGTCGTTCAGCAGTTTCCATGTTTTTTCTAGCAACTTTCCAGGGCCGCCGACCACTTGAAGAGGAGACTCTATTTTGGACGCCACTTTTCCGAGGATTTCCCTCGTTTTGATTTAGTTTCCTTTTCGTGAGGATTTTGTTTACTTAACGTTTATATACACCTCGTTTCTTCCTTCCTCTTTCTTTTTTTTTATTTTTTTGTGGACCAGCCGAGGGCGACAAGTGTAAATGAGTGTCATTTATTTTATACTTGAGTGAAAGACAGATTCGAAATGGAAAAGTCTCCGGGGAGCTTCGAGCACTTAAATGCCAACGAATTAAATTCACTGCCTGATTCATTTGCATATGCACCAGGGATCTTAAATACACGAACCGCAACAAGGAGCCAAATCTGTTAACGGTTTGGCTCAGTTTAGTTAAATTTCGGCAGTATACTAAGCCCAGTTGAGCTCGAAAATCAATAGCCTATTTTACGCCAAATTTACTGCCCCAAAAGCCCAAGAGAGAGCTCTTCTGGCTGCCGGCTGTGTTTTCTGCTCAATTGGTTTTGGACCACTTCAATTTTAGTTTTCAGGACTCGTACTGTTGTGGAGGAATTCATCCTGATTAGCGGGAACTTTGGGCCAAGTTTACGGAGCGGAATTCCCGCCGAAATGAAGCGACAGAGAATAAGTTTGCAATAATTCAAATTGCTTTTTTGCTGCCTCGAACACTTGAACAAATACTAAATATATAAGCTGAGTAAGTTTAGCTCAATAAAAAACGGCCGAATGAATTTGGCTCTTTTGGTATTAATTATAAATTAATTTTAAAGACAAACTTGAAAAGAAAAAATGTTTAATGTTTTCTAATGTGTTTCAAGACAACTAAATAATATTTAACACATAAGTAAAATACTTAAGTGTATTGTTATCAGTATGTACTTTAAATATTTATATTTAAATTCAATATTTAGAGTGTTTCCCTTAAAATATATGATCATAAATATTAATACAAAAATGGCCTTTGTTTTGAGTTGTCTTAATGTTAAATTCTTTTATTTAAGCTATACTCTGTTTACTACAATTTCTTACTGTGCACTCCCTCAACCGACTTTTCTGTATTCCATTTTATATAATTTTTTTTCGAGTCAACAAGCCAAAGTTAAGTGCATTTCTTGGGGGCATTTCTTGGGCTATTTTTTGGCTAATTTATTTGCTCTTCACTTTGCAGCGGCAGCCCCAAGTCAAACACTTAAATTCGGGCTGGAGGAGTCTCCGCTTCTTGGTTCTATAGTTTTAAGGGAAATGGCTGCCCAAGAGCATTTAACTGCATTCATAATTCCCCGGCTTAGGGCATATAATTAGCACAAAATAATTTGGCCTGGCCCAGTGCACTCTTCAATTAAATCATCCGTTGTGGCTTGTGAAGATGGGACTCCTGCCCGCTATCTGCGGAAAGTTGTTTTAAAAAAAGGACGCTTACTCCGCTCTTTTTGTGAGTATGTGTCTGTGTGTGTGTAACTTGACCATTGCCGACTTAATTAGAGTTGGCTTTCATTTTGCGCCGTTGCCTTTCTTCTTGACGCTCTTGCTCCTTTTTTCCTGCTCCGCGGCCTTCGTTTAACTCGGTGTAATGTGGCCGCCATATGGCCAGAAAGGACCCAATTGCAGTGGTAGCGGCCAAACACAATTACACTCGTAGTCTCCTTTTTTTGTCATTTTGCTTTTCTAATTTCAGTTCCATTCTTTCAGCTATCCTTTCGCCTGGACTTTCGTTTTTAACTTGATTGCGATGGTTTAATTTTTTTCCTTATCTAGCCCTGAATGTGGGCGTGGCCCCTGGCAGAATTATGCGCCACGAAATGCAATTATGTAAATGTCCTTGCCAAAGGAATCGAAGTTAATTAGATCGCAAATTGCAAGCCATTCGGCCCCCGGATCCCTGACCCTGTCTGAATGTGGCAAATTGGTTGGCAAGGAATTAGTGGAGCAGCAAATCGGATGGGTTATAAAAATGTCAGCCAGTTATGAACCATAATGAGCTTGGCTTGAGTTAAGCATGAAAAACTGGTTAGGATCAAGTCGAAATGGCCAAAATGCCAAAGGAACAATTCAGTTTGTTTCTGAATTTCGGTTAGTTTTCCTATTAAACTCTTTAGGAGCAACCAGAGAAAAGGCTTAAAAGTGTTAAAATATAAATAAAAGCATATTCTTTAAGCCATGTCTATCTAACTGACAGAATTTGAATGAAAATTCAGCATGTGAGCTTAACAGTATGGAAAATCCTCAAATAAATAAAATAATAGTATAGAAAATATATCAAGTTACGCAAGCAGAAGCTCTCTTTTTTTCCACAAAAATATTTATGCTACTGGCAAAATGGCAGAAAAACAATGAGGGAAAATAAAATACTTTCCCTTTTAAAAGTTGGCAAAACATCCTTATACTTTGCAATGTCAAGGCAACTGACAGGACTCTCACAAAAGTTTCCTGGTTTAAAGTTGAGCAATTTCCATTTATCGACCCACGCTCAATTTGTAAACAAAATGGTCTAATTTGTTTATGCAAACAATTTGGCACCTCCAGCGCCACAAGTAACACAACCAAAATATACAAAAATTAAAAATAAAACCGTATTCATATAAATGAAACTATTGGGAAATACGAGAAAGAAAATGAAAATGGCATTTGAAAAGTCTTTGAGATGAATAATGTATTTCTTGATAAACTGACAGCTCTTCACATAGAAAAACTTTGTGGGGCCGTTCCAAATTGGAAGAAAAAAACGCACTGCAATTTGGGGATGGAAAATCCAATAGCTGCCTTTCTGGCCGCATGCTAACTGCTAGATATTTAAATAATTCAATTAACTTGATATTTTCCGCATTTTTATGAATTCGTTTTATACGTATTTTTATGATTTTCCGTTGAATATTGTACGGCGATATATGCGGCTGCCGCCTTGTTGACGTCGCGTTTGGTTTATTTTTAAATTCCCTGCTGACGTTTCGATGGCGCTTTATGCTCGTGGTACTGAACGTGAGTATATTTTCGTGTACCGAGTCCCGGGCGTGGGGCTTCGATTTTAATTAACTTGCAATTAAACGAAATTTATTGGCGCACTTTGATGGTCGTAAATTAGCTACTCGGGATACTTTCAAAATGTCAGCCAGCCGGGTAAATCAATTTCCCCCCAATTCCCGGTAAAGGTTGAAAATGTCAGCAAAGAAAAAAGAAGGAACAACAGAAAAAGGGGGAAACCTTATGTGGAAACTTGCGACACTAACAGCGGTTTTTTTGCATTTTTTTTTCTCCTGAAATGGAATGTGAAAGGTGCGAAAATTGGTTCTAAAAAGTGGCCCTGCTAGGAAACTGACAAAAAGTGTTGAGAAGGATCTACGGTAGGATATTATCTTAAAAGTATCTGTACCATTATATCAATGAGCTATGATTTAGTTCTGAATTTTATCCAAATATTCTTCCACTTATTTATA
>JAEIII010045095.1:0-11446 GCA_018905755.1 Drosophila ohnishii | reverse complement strand
GCAGCCTCTCCCACTCCCATTGTTAAACTTCGATTTGACACTGATAACCGGGCAAGGGACAGACAAGGGTTCAGCCTTCAGCCCCCAGCTGGGCCCCAGCATTTGCATAATTACATATCGGGGGAGGCGAAGATCCTGTGGAGCAGGAGGAGATGGAGGCGTTGTCACTGCTCCCGGGGACATTGACACCAAACCGGGGGCCAGACAAAACCGGGCATATGCAGAACTTTATATCTGTGTTGGCCATGGCACGAAATTAATGGTCCTCTCTTTCCCTTTCAGCGGTTGGCCGGCCGACCAGAAGCACAAGGGTTTACATTAGCTTATGGCCCACAAGGCGATGTCCTCGGCCCGGGCTTAAGTGGCCATCTGGAGATGAATGATAGTGGCCAGGGGCACAGGCCGCAGCCAAGACAAGGCCAGGGCCACCCTTTTTGCTCATAATTAGCCTAATAAGGAAATAATAATAGTTGGCTAGTGCAAATTGCTGATAAACTTATCTTGGAATGTGTTAAGCGGCTGGAAATGTGCACAACAAGAAAATCTATTAAAGGAAGCCGGTGTTATTATAAAAGTTTGATAATCTAGCAAGGAAAATCAAGAAGTTTGTTTATCAAAATATAAACTAAAATGATTTTAAAGATTTAAAATCTTGTTGGCAAACAATGGAATATTTCTGTTAGTGGATCAATAATTGAGTTAAAATGGCACTTTGCCGTTATGCAAAACTGTCATAAGTTGGCTTTTTGTGGGCCGAAGTTAACCACTGAGCCGGGGTCGTATGCGCAATATTCATGAGCTGCATTACGCATACGCCAGGTGTGCACTGCCAATCCCAGATAAAGTTAATGTTAACATGCATAATGAAGTCGCTGCAGCAGGATTCGACATATCGAAATTCCTGCATAATTCACCAAAATAAAGCGCTTAAAGACCGATGTCACGAGAACAACGGGATGTGGACTCCCCATAAATTTTGTGGCATAACAAATTTTGATTGCCGCGCATTTCGCACGCCGTTCCTCTGGAAAAAAAAAACAATAAAACGCGAGCTCCAAGATAAAGTCGTGCCATGTGGCGTCAAAAAATAGCTCACGGCCACAGACGATACACAAATAGACCGTGGAGATGAAAGAGCCAGGGCCAGCTTCGGCTCTCCTGCCCGCTGGGCTGCTGCCAGCTTGTTACATTTGTCACATCTCTCTGACAGCTACCAAAAGCGATTGCCAAATGGCAAAACTAGAAAAGTGTGTCACTTGTGTTCAAGCAGGAAGAGGCGGACCTGGAGGCGGACTCGGAGAAGCTACCTGCAAAATTTATGGCCCAGTTTTTCGCTGGGAAATCCACTTTCGCAATGACACTGAAATTGCCAAACATTTATTACTTAATAAACGCAGAACACAGAATCCAAACAGCCGCAGCCACTCGCCCTGTGACCGGTCAAATAAAATTGAAAAAGCCCCAGAGACGGAAGAGAATGAAAAAGTTTTGTGTTAAGGGCTTAAAGGGGCTTGGGCTGGCCCCCTCCGTAAATGATGTTCGAGTTGTTTTCGCAGCAGTTTTGGCCTTTGTGCTGTTGTTGTTGTTGCCGCCTCTCTTTTTACAGCGCTTAACTGAGCCATTCGTGCGTTAAATTATAGCCAAAAGTCTTTTGGGGCCTTTGGTCTGTCCGCTGCCAGTCTGCCAGTTGCCTGTTGCCTGCCTTTGCTGTTTTCTGAGATTTGCTTCAGCGCCAAATCAAACAAATCGTCAATTTGTACTTTCATTTACTTTCCTGCGCGCTCAACGATGAACAACAAAAACAGATGGAGGATGTGAAGTGATGTTGTGCGGGACGTACCGGAAATCGCACGGCTGCCATTTTAAGCACCGGCTAAATAACAGTTAATCGACGCGTCGCCTGTCTCCGTTGTCATCGCAGCCATCGCAGCCATGATTGCCGTCTTTGTTGCCATTGCTCATCGCTCCCTGTTTGCCGTTCACGGTTCCCTGTTGTTATTCTTGGTCTTCACTCACTGTTGACCATTGTCTGCCATTCCGTTTTGGCTTGTTTGCCCGCCAGTTTGTTTATTTGCTTTAACTTTCCACCAAGCGCGCCCCTTTCGCAACGAAAAAAAAAAAAACGGGGGAAAACGATTTTTTAATTGACATTTGGGTTGCCTAATTGGCCGGACCATCGTCGTTGTCCTTTATTGGAAAGGGAAAATCGCATAATTTAGCTTGAAATTATGATAAAATTATTCCTAGATGGTAGTCAGTATAGAATGGTATAGAAATTCTCAAAGGGTCTAAATGAGGAAATGGTTACAACCTATTTTTGTATTGTTTTAGGCTTAAGCTTTTCTTGGAACTATGAAAGAAGTTTTAATGTACTAAATTTCAAGCATTTCAAGACCTTAAACTCTTTATTTTTCGCTTTTTAAACTTCAAAAATTTGTTTACAATTTAAAGACCCTATTTTAATATTTAAAATAATTTTATAAAGGATTTAATCCCTTTTGGAAACCCTATACTTGCGCTTCAGTCAAAAATGACCTAGATTTCCCTTTGTAACTGATATTTTAACAAAATCCTTTGTCCCTTGCTCCCGCTCATTATCCCCAATGAAATGCAGTCATCAATCAGGGCAACCTGGACAGGATATAGTAATGTCCCCCATATGGGACTCGCTGGCAATCTAATGAAACACGATTTCCGTTTCCTTTCAATAAGCAATCAAGTGAGCCACAGCCTGAAGATTAAATATATATAGTATATATGTTATTCTCCCCGGGAACACGGTGCCTACTATATGTTACGCAACATGCCATGCATGTCGCATGTCCTGAACACCGGATAATGCTCTATGACAGCCCCGTGTACTCGTACAACGAATTTCAATATTTTCATTTATGGCCTCTGCCTCTGTGTTGCTTCGGGTGTTGAGTTTTATTCGGTGTGTGTGTTGTTTTTTTCGGGTTTCCCCTCTTTTTGTTGTCATTTTTTGGCGCATGTGCGAATACAACAACAAGGAAAGCTGGAAAAATGAAAGCCTGCATTGTTGGCCATATTTCGTGATTAATATTTGATAAGTCCCACATGTAAACTAAACAAAATCAATATCCTCAGTCACCTGAGTTCATGGGGGTGGAGAAGCAGGTCAAATAGCTGGACACTAGGACTCGGTCCGGGCCAGGAGATATTTCACCCACACCGAGTGTGTTAATATTCAAATCGGAACCACGGAAAGGATGTCGAGGAGCCATTGACATGAGAGTCACGTAACTTGACTTAAGTTTCGAGTTTGTTTCCAAGAATTCGACTTATTGACAGACGCGCCGAAAGTTATGAAAACATTAAAAAGGAACGCCTGCCCCGAGGCGGGTCTATTTTCTTTCCTTTTTTTTTTCTTGCCAAAAAAGGGTCCCTTCTTTTTGGCCAAAATTATGGTACACACAAAAAAAGCAATAGGGAATGGAAGTAAAAAAAAAGGGAGAGAAATGCGAAATGCGAAAACGAAACAAAATTGCTAAACACTTAGTCAAATGAAGCTGCGACTGCGAAGCCCGGGCGCATTTTCCGGACGAGAGCCTCGGAAAATTTGCCTCTTCTTTTCGTATAAAATTATAAATTTATGGCTGGCGTCTGCACAAAGAATAAATATAAATAAAAAGAGTAATGAGCCTGGGCAGGGGCCAGCAGCAGTAAACGCTTGACTAACTGCCAGGCGAAGTGAAAAAGAAAACAGCTCGTAAAAGCCGCCAAAATAGTTGACTTTTCACTCTCCTGCTTTTCACCTCATCTCACCTCGGTGCTAAAAAATGCTTTTTGTTGCTTTTGCCAAGTTTAAAATGCGTAGGAAAAAAAAAGGTAAAAGTGGAAACTTTGGCCTAACACATTTTTCTTGGCTTTGAAAGTCTACATTTTATGCACTTAAAATGCCAAGTATCGTCTCAAGAGTTTTTATTTGTGACTAATAATGTCGTATAATTTGTAGTACTTCTAGAAACATGAATGCCTAGTAAAGGTAATTAACTAAATTGAATTCATCAATGTATTTAAGTTTATTTTATCAACTTAACGTTTATAGCCTTCCATTTATCTGCACCTTATCCCCGTTTCCTAACCCATTACAAGACACTTCTCAGGTGGACCTTTGCAGTGTGCAATGGGAGCAATCATGGTAAATCCACATAATTCAGTTGTAAGTGCGAATTAAACATTCTCAAGCTGTCTGCCGGTGACAATGTGAGTTCCCCTGGCAGACTCCGTCACGCTGGCTGACCTTTGCAGCCCAGATGGCGGCCACCAATGGCAGTCTCAGATCCTAACCCACACCCACTCCAGACGGAGTCAACGGCTAACCGTAAATAAAGTTGACTCGCCGACGCCATCGACTTCGACATCGGAATGGAGAGCTACGTGCCGTCGACGACAAATTGTACGTGCGTAAATTGGCCGCCTGCCAAAAAGGTTGTTGACTTATGGCCAAGAGCCCGCCGCCCGGCCGGCTCACAAATTTGGCCAGCAAAGTGCCGTTGCCTGGCACTAGCCGTCTTCCGTTTTTGGCCAACACCTTCTCCTCTACCTTCGTCTTCTTCGTGGACCGTTTCCTCTGGACGAGGAACGAGCGTGACAATGTTCAATTCATTGCCGGACCATTCAGAATTTTAAGTAATTGAAGGCAACGCACACGCTAACTAGCCAACAATTCCGTTTAATTATGTAATGTCCAGACGATTTACGACCCAGTCTCGCAAGGCACAAGGGAAAATGGATTTGCATTTTCACACTTTTCATCAAATTAGTTGGCCTAAAATTTTGACTTGGCCCGCGAAAGTGTGTCATGTTTTGAGTGGATCATTAATATTAAAGGCAGTTTTGGATTCTTGCAAGTATCAGGTCATCGGGTAATTAACATAAAATTAGCTTACCAAATGTAACAATTCATTTGGAAAATTATATATATATTTATATTTATTAAGACTTTTCTGAAGATTAAGTAAATTCAATTAAATTGAATAATCTGCGTCGCTTTGACTGAGACTTGCTACTTCTGTTGAGAACTATCCGAAAACTATATTGTATACTATTATAAAACATTGCAATTTGAAATTTATAGAATAATTAAATTACACCTTGAATTTTAAGCCACTATATTAATATTCTATAATAATTATTACAGATAAAATAAATTAAATTCAATTATATTATCCGCATAGATTAATAGAACTATTCAATAATTCTTAGAAAATCTGAAAGTTGTTACCAAGAATTCTTTCACATTCTAGTACACTTTATCTTATTTTGTATTTAATTATTAAACAAATATTAAAAGACTAAGGGGTTTTCCTAAAATGAATATTAAAATACTCAAAATAAAGGATCATCCTTTGATTAATATTCAATTTATTAGAATAACAGCTTATTATAAAATTAAATAAACATAATTTGTCAGAAAAGCTTATAATATAAAACATTACATTACAATTAAGTCATACCACTTAGCCAAAACATCTTGCTTATAAAGTACACACTTGGAAATTTATTTGATTTCATGGAAATACAAAAACAGAGTCCAAATAAAAGCACAGTCATAATTTGTTAATTCGGGCTGTTAGTTAAACCTGAAACCCCAGACGAAACCTTTTGCACGTCGTTTTTTATATATTTTTAATCTCGGGCAAACTCTAAATCCGGCAAACTCCGTCTGTGGTTCGGTGGCTTCGGCCTGCGTGGGCGGAGAGTGCCCGATATATTTTATATATTTTCGTATGGGAACATATACCGCTCGAGTAGTTGGCTCTTAATTCCGCACATGCGGTGCACAAGCCAAGCCGCTTTACCAGCTTGGATTGTGTTTGCCGTTTTTTGGTTTATGTGTCCACCCGGGCGCTGGCTATAAAATTTATGACAACCAACTTAATTCAATTTCAGCCATGTGCCAATCAACAGCTGCATTTAAGTGGAAAGTTATGTGCAGCCAATCGATCTGACAGTCTATGTCAGTTTATTTTGACACATTTTACAGCTAACATATAGTAGGCCGATGCCTTTATAAAAATTGGTTTTTAATAATTAAATAGAAAATGTATTTTACCAGACTTTTTTTGTGTGTCATGGAGCTTAACCTTTAGACTTTTGAATTATAGATTTCGTAATTGGGAAATTATTCTTTTAACTTATTTTTAAACCCTTGCAGGGTATTATACTTTTAGTCAGAAGCCTGTAAAGCTATGAAGGAACATTATCCGATCCCATAAATCATATATATTCTTGATCAGCATCAAAAGAATAATCTTCCTAGATATGTGGAAAGAAAATTTTGCTTTACTATGCTAGCTAAAAGGGTATAAACATTTCGACTTTCTGAAGTTAGATTTCTTTCTTGTTTTAAATGTAATATATATCAGTTGCTGAATTTCACTGTTTCATAATGATTTCTATAAACTTTATTTACCATGAAATTAATTTCTCTTTGATGGGACACAAAAAGGAATTGAGACCTACAACCTTGCTTTAAAATGCACTGTTGTTAACCTCTTCATATTTCCCATGTTAATTATATATTTAGAGACCTGTTTCGCTTCTACATTTTCAATTGAATGTCAGTTAATTAAAGGGGACGTCAATCCGCAGTTGAGCGCAGTAAATTATCATTCCCCCGCTTGTCGGCCTTAATTGGGCTCAGAATTGCACCTGTTGAGACTGCCACTCTCCGCAATCCGGCAACAGTTTTGGCCGAGAGCCAGCTGTAGCAGAACCAGAACCAGAGCCGGCCGAAAGCGACCTGACCCGCTTGTGTCAAAGGCATCTCAGAATGCCGAAGCATGTGATTCTGTCGCTCAGATGCCAAAGGCCGTGCGGTGCAACAGGCAAATCATGTTTCCTGGCCCCATGTGGCTCAAGGAACGTGCTCGGGTTCGTGATCTCAGGCGTCTGAATGCTGAACTCTGAACACAGAGCACTGAACACTGGGCATTAAAAATTCATTGTGCTGGAAATGACAAATGCCACATCCAGGCCACCACATGGACACGGAGAGAAAATAGTTATAGATGGTTATATCTACCTTTGCTACAATATATTTTAAACAAATCATTTTAAACTCATATTAATCATCAAATAAATAATTGTGAAATGAGAAAACTAAATTTTTAAATATTTTTCCCAGATATTTCCTGAGTAAAGAGACTCTTTTATATATTTTTATTTAAATAAACTAACCAACTTATAATCCATATTTGGTATACATTTTACCCATGTGCACTCCACACATGGGAGTCCACGAGTTTACCTCCCACACACACGCGACCGCAAATGAAAGTGTATCAATTTTATTTGCCATTCGGAAATGCCAAAATGTTGCTGTTCAGCGACATCGACATCAACATCAACATCCATATCAGCGTGGCTGGCGGCAACAAAGAAAGTGGGCAATTTGGCAAAAGCCACAAGGAAACAAAAACCCTGACATTGCCCCCATCGATTTGCATTTTGTGGAGAGAAAGGTGGGCATGTGGGGGCGGGGAGTGTGTGTGTGTTGTGTGCGGATGACGAATGTGCGTGCGATTGGCATCGGATTTGCCATCAAGCAACCGCCGTGTGGTCCCTGCCTCTACCGAGGGTGGCGAGTCGGAGGCAGGGCGACCGGTAATTGGAAAATCATCCATTACAACCGGCTAATGGAAACTCGGTAAAATTGTCGCTAAATTCGATTAAGTGTGTAAGCATTTGGGGCTTTGATATCGATGAAATGTTACCCATCCGTCCGCTGGTCCCCCGGCCAGACCTGCCCATGTTTGTATCGCCGTTTTGCGTTTGACTGATTGCCTCGGTTGGCCTTTATGCGTCCGGACTCCGGACCCTCTTGCTTTTCGGCCATTTCCCCAGCCAGTCAACGCATAATTATGTAACTCAATTTGGTGGTGGTAGGCCCAAGCCCGGACCCGGCCAAAAAAGCCATTATTTATAAACACAATTTAATTAAAATTCATTCTGTGTCCTGAACCAGAAACAGAAACAGGCACAGGCACAGGCACAGAAGCATTACTTTAGCATACAAATATATTCGTTAAACCAAACTTAAGCATCCTAAAGTGTTTATTTCTGATTTGAGTGGAACAGAGATGTTAGAAATACTAAATACCTTCTTCTTTTGTGGCAATATCTATTACCCATAATCGTTAAATAAAATTACTAGCAGCAAATAAGTAAGCAATTCATTTATATTTTCCTACAGCTATTGGTCTAGTATTTGCTTTGTATAATAAAATTGAGCTTGTCATAACCAGATTTAAAGAAAGTTGAATAAAAAGCAAATAAATACTTTGCTTTTCAATTTAATAGAACGCAAACCTCAGGCGTTTGCTGCTATGGAAAACATTTTCAATTAAAATAAATAATAAACTAGTAGCTCAAGTTTTTTGCATACAAGACATGCAAATAACTCAAATAAATATTTATTTTCTTAATCAAAATAAAGTCTGACCAAATCACGAGCAGCAAAGTCCCATTCAGCTTGAATTTCAATAGAAGTACGACTATGTCTTTGTAAAATTGTTCTACTTTTAGCTTTTTCCGCAAAAATAAAGGCTTACCGAAATATTTAATGGAAAATTGATAGTTTGTAGTGCAAAATGATATTTTCCTTTTCAGCAAAGTGGTAAAAAGACCCCAGGTCGAGGCCCCCGGTGAACTCTGCGATTTGTTTGTATGGAAATTATATGAAAATTGCACTTGAAACTTTGCCTTGAGCTGGCTGCCACTGCCATTGCCACTTGCAGTTGAAAGTTTTTCCATATTGCCTGTCGCCCATCTGCATCTTCGTTCCTAGTCATTCCCAGTCACTACTGGCAGCATATATATATTTTTTTCTAAATATTGATTGGCCCCGTCTAAAGTTTCGCAAAGTTTCCACTTAAAATGGAGTCAAAGTCAAAGTACATAAATATAATAAAATCAATTGCAATTGCGCAAATCCCGCAGTCAAGTGCCTGGGGGTCAAGTTTCATACATGTGGTTGGTTGCCCAGCGGAATACGAGAAGCCATGCCACATGCCTCCAGCCACCATGTGTAGTGCCAGGCGATCCCAGTGCGTTTCTATTGTGTGTGCATTCCTTTCTTGTCGGGCATTCCGGGTGAGCAAATAGAGAAAGGCTTTGCCTCAAAAGAGTTACTTCAAACGGATGATAGCCCAGGAAGCCAAATAGCAGCTGAGATGGCAAGTACTTGATTTTAGAACTGCTTAAGCGAAAGTGTGGATACCTTTTACCAAGGATTTCTCTGTTTTCCTGGAAGCCTGGAAGCTGCTCTAAAGTTAAGCTAATACTGTCATTTTACTCTTTCTTGTGAACTTGAAATCTTATCCAAATGTAACACCTGAACTTCAAAACAATTTAAAGCTTTAAAGATAAGATACCTGAGGAAAAACCCTGTGAAGTTCATTAACCCATAACTCATCGAGTTTCTCCCCTAAGTTGGCTTGATTAATTGACGATGACCCAGCCAAAGGCTTAATGCCAAACTTCCGTGCGAGTGGCAGATATACTTATTATATCAATTAAGGTAAGCAACAATGCTTTCTATTGTCGTCCAGCCGTCGTCGTTTTTGTGCCGACTCATAGGGACGGAACCCCAACTTTCCATAGCTCCGCTCCCGTTCCCGTTGCCGCTCTGCACTCTCCACGCGCAGCATTCAAGTCATCATCCAAGTCGCTATAATGGGCAATAATGAGTATCATGTAATGCCAGACGCGTTCGATTGGCGGCACTCGAATGCAGCAACATTAGCAACGACAACGAATTAACATTTTTCAAAACTTTTAAGCCCGACGACGACATGCGCTGACACTTTTGGGAAAATTGCGTACCATTCGAAATGCAGGCAACAGGCAAGCAGCTCTACGCGTAATTACGCCACTGGGGAAAAGGCAGGAAAATAAATAAATTGTTACAGGGGGAGGGAAAAGGGGGGGAGTAGACACGCAGTAAAACAAACCGCTGGCAAATCGCATTCGCTGCGCCGTTGACAGTTGTAAAATGGAAAGGTTACCCAGCAAAGTGCCTTCGAAAGATGCAGCTGCTACTGGAGCCACTGGTCCTCCTGCAAAAAGCTTCTGCCTCGGACAGTGACTGATGGTCTGGACCGGCCACGAAGAGCTCCGCTGTTTTCCAGCACCGATGATTACGCCGATGACGATGATGAAGTTGGCGATGACAGGGCAGCATTTAAGCAGCGCTCAGCAGTTAGATAACTATATATAAATTATGGAAGCGGTTCTCTCTAAAGACCATTAGGCTAAAGAGACAGATCGCTCTAGTTCTAGGCCAGCTCCAGGCATAAACCAATTAATCCTTAGCCGCTTTGACAGACTCCATTTAAAATTATAGAAAACATTTCATAAGTTCAGGGAAAATATTGCCTTTATTGAGTGCAACTTGAGCTTGTGAAATTCAATCGTTTAGTTTTGATGGGATTTTGCATAGAAATGTGTGTATGTAAATTCTCGGATACAAGTAACCAGCCATCGAGAGCTACTCCGTTGCACATATCCCCATTAAGTTGGTCCCCCGTCGAGCTTGTGTGTGTCCCCCAATGTGGGCAATGCGTAGAGAGATCTCGTGCTGGCTCCCATGGCCCAGAACCCACTCAAATATGCTAATCCACTGGAAGTCCACAAACCTCTGGCGGCCCACATATGAGTGCAGGTTTGGCCTGGTTCCGGAGAAGTATGTTGAGTAAGTAGTTGCATAAAGTAGCCACAATCGGGCTTCCTGGAAGCGAGTAGGAGAAAGTAATCGAAAATTACCGGATCTAAGATGTAGCTATAAAAGAAGGCTTTTCCTTTCTGTTTACTTCTTAAATTAAGCAAAAGTAATTGGGATTTTTCTTTATTTGATTTATGAAATACCTTTATTCAAAATATTATTTAGATATTTATGGTAATTTTATTTATTTATTTTTAAGAATTATTCCTATAAAAACAACTTTAGTTTGCTTACATATAGTTTCCCTAGGAACCCTTAATGCTTAAAAGCTGCCTTTCTTGCCTGGCAAATGAAATTCACTTTCTTGGCCATTCTTCCACCGGGCACTTTTTGCAGCAGGTCAGGTTTTGTGCGCAAACAACCGGTTTTCCGGCGTTGCAGCTGGAAAATTTGTTTACAATAACACGGTGGACGCTGTTCGAACATTGAGAGAACGTTGATGGAGCGTAAGTGCACTCAAGTGCGTTACTTTTACTTTCTTTTGGTTACTGGACTCATTAGCTACCGGTGGTTGGGATGCTGGCTTTAATTTCATAACAGCAGCCAAAGAAGGCTCAAGAATGCTGGTAAAGTCAGCTTTTTTGGCAACTATTTCATGTTCAGGCTCTTGACGGTCTGCTCAAACTTTCTCTGCGAATAACTTTAGCCCAAAGACTCAGGCTCAGTACACAGAGAAGGAAAGTGCAAAGAAGCTGG
>JAEIII010045093.1:0-12108 GCA_018905755.1 Drosophila ohnishii | reverse complement strand
ATAACACCAAAATCCATTTTGTGCGAATTCATCTTTGCTTTGTTTATTTGTTTTTGTTTATTAACAGCTGTTCAGTATTACCATTTTCATGGCATTTCAGGATTTTCCTTAATTTTTTTTGGTNACACTAGCTCGCTAGCGAAATAAAGAGCGATTCCGCTGTATAATTTATACAGCGGGTTTTTCTCGTCAGAGTACTAGGCTTAAGAAAAGGAGCTGGGAGAAACAAAATTGGTTACAGGAGCGAGAGAAAAAAAATCGAAAATATATCGATAACGATATTATCGATACTGCGATCAATGTTTCCTTCCAGCTCTATTTCGCGCCTTATTTTTAGCATTCCCACATTTAAGTTTATATTTACTGTTACAATTAAAAATTGCCTTTAACAATGGACGCCAAGCGCAAGTTTAATGGCGGCTCCAATGGCCAGGCCAAGAAATTCAGGTGAGTATTGGGTAGAGTCGACAAAATCTGATATTTAAGCTCTTGCTCTGCAGGAACCCCGATGAGGAAGAGGAAATGGGCTTCGAGGCAGAGCTGGCTGCCTTTGAGAACTCGGAGGAGCTTGACCAGACCTTGCTGCTGGGCGACGGACCTGAGAACCAGCAGACAAGCGAACGTTGGTCGCGCCCAGCACCGCCAAAACTAGATCCAGCTCGGGACAACCTGCAGTTCCAGCAGCTTGATGTGGAGAACTATTTGGGTCAGCCATTGCCAGGAATGCCAGGAGCGCAGCTGGGACCCGTGCCCGTAGTCCGCATGTTCGGCGTCACAATGGAGGGGAACTCGGTGTGCTGCCATGTTCACGGCTTCTGCCCGTACTTCTACATAGAGGCACCGAAGCAGTTCGAAGAGCGCCACTGCGAACAGTTTCAGAAGGCGCTGGACCAGAAGGTCATAGCCGACATACGCAACAACAAGGATAATGTCCAGGAGGCAGTCCTCATGGTTGAGCTGGTTGAAAAGTTGAATATCCATGGCTACAATGGCGACAAAAAACAGAGGTACATCAAAATCTCTGTGACGCTGCCGCGTTTCGTGGCCGCCGCATCGCGTCTGCTCAAGAAGGAGGTGATAATGGCGGAGATCGACTTCCAGGACTATCGTGCCTTCGAGAACAACATCGATTTCGACATCCGCTTCATGGTGGACACGGGCGTGGTGGGCTGCAACTGGATAGAACTGCCCATGGGACACTGGCGGATGCGGAGTGGCCACAGCAAGCCGCTGCCCGAATCCCGTTGCCAGATCGAGGTGGATGTGGCCTTTGACCGGTTCATCTCGCACGAACCGGAGGGCGAGTGGTCCAAAGTTGCGCCCTTCCGCATCCTCTCCTTCGATATCGAGTGCGCCGGTCGCAAGGGTATCTTTCCGGAGGCCAAAATGGATCCGGTCATTCAGATTGCCAACATGGTGATCCGGCAGGGCGAGCGAGAACCCTTCATCAGGAATGTGTTCACTCTTAACGAGTGTGCGCCCATCATCGGCAGCCAGGTGCTGTGCCACGACAAGGAGACCCAGATGCTGGACAAGTGGTCGGCCTTCGTGCGGGAGGTGGATCCGGACATTCTTACGGGCTACAATATCAACAACTTTGACATTCCCTATCTGATCAATCGGGCGGCGCACCTGAAGGTGAAGAACTTCGAGTACTTGGGCAGGATCAAGAACATCCGGTCTGTGATCAAGGAGCAGGTGCTGCAGTCAAAGCAGATGGGTCGCCGAGAGAACCAGTACGTGAACTTCGAGGGCCGCGTTCCCTTCGATCTCCTGTTTGTCCTGCTGCGCGACTACAAACTCCGCTCGTACACCCTCAACGCTGTGAGCTACCACTTCCTGCAGGAGCAGAAGGAGGATGTGCACCACAGCATCATCACGGATCTTCAGAACGGAGACGAGCAGACGCGCCGTCGCCTGGCCATGTATTGCCTGAAGGACGCATACCTGCCGCTGAGGCTGCTCGAGAAGCTGATGGCCATTGTGAATTACATGGAAATGGCCAGGGTGACGGGTGTGCCGCTGGAGTCGCTGCTCACCCGAGGCCAGCAGATCAAGGTCCTTAGTCAGTTGCTGCGCAAGGCCAAGACTAAAGGCTTCATTATGCCCTCGTACACCTCGCAGGGATCGGACGAGCAGTACGAGGGCGCCACTGTGATTGAACCGAAGAGGGGCTACTATGCAGATCCCATTTCCACTCTGGATTTCGCATCTCTGTACCCGAGTATCATGATGGCCCACAATCTGTGCTATACCACATTGATCTTGGGCGGGACCCGGGAGAAGCTTAGGCAGCAGGAGGACCTGCAGGACGATCAGGTAGAGTGCACGCCGGCAAACAATTACTTTGTGAAGTCCGAAGTGCGTCGAGGACTGCTCCCCGAGATTCTGGAGTCCCTTCTGGCCGCCAGGAAGCGCGCCAAAAACGACCTCAAGGTGGAAACGGATCCATTCAAAAGGAAGGTACTGGATGGCAGGCAGCTGGCCCTAAAAATCTCGGCCAATTCGGTTTACGGCTTCACCGGCGCCCAGGTGGGCAAGCTGCCCTGCCTGGAGATCTCCGGCAGCGTCACTGCCTACGGACGCACCATGATTGAAATGACCAAAAACGAGGTGGAGACGCACTACACCCAGGCCAATGGCTACGAGAACAACGCAGTGGTCATTTACGGCGACACGGACTCTGTTATGGTTAACTTTGGAGTGAAGACCTTGGAACGCAGCATGGAGCTTGGCAGGGAGGCAGCGGAGCTGGTCAGCTCGAAGTTTGTGCACCCCATCAAGCTGGAGTTCGAGAAGGTATACTATCCGTACCTTCTGATCAACAAGAAGCGCTACGCCGGACTGTACTTCACCCGGCCAGAGACCTACGACAAAATGGACTGCAAGGGCATCGAGACGGTGAGGCGGGACAACTCGCCGCTTGTGGCTAACCTCATGAACTCCTGCCTGCAGAAACTGCTCATCGAACGGGATCCGGATGGCGCCGTGGCCTACGCCAAGCAGGTGATAGCCGATCTCCTCTGCAACCGCATCGATATCTCGCACCTGGTCATCACCAAGGAGCTAGCCAAGACCGACTATGCGGCCAAGCAGGCGCACGTGGAGCTCGCCGCCAAGATGAAGAAACGGGATCCCGGCACGGCGCCCAAACTCGGTGATCGCGTTCCATATGTTATCTGTGCGGCAGCCAAGAACACGCCGGCTTATGCCAAGGCGGAGGATCCGCTCTACGTGCTGGAGAACAGCGTGCCCATCGATGCCACCTACTACTTGGAGCAGCAGCTGGCCAAACCGCTGTTGAGGATTTTTGAGCCAATTTTGGGGGAGAAGGCCGAGTCTATATTGCTTAAGGGAGAGCACACGCGGACCCGTACTGTTGTGACCTCCAAGGTAGGCGGACTGGCTGGCTTTATGACCAAGAAAACCTCCTGTCTAGGCTGCAAGTCCCTGATGCCCAAGGGCTACGAGCAGGCCTGCCTCTGTCCGCACTGCGAGCCCCGGATGAGCGAGCTCTACCAGAAGGAGGTGGGCGCGAAGCGGGAGCTGGAGGAGACCTTCTCCCGCCTCTGGACTGAGTGTCAGCGCTGCCAGGAGTCTCTACACGAGGAGGTCATCTGCTCCAATCGCGATTGCCCAATTTTCTACATGCGGCAAAAGGTGCGCATGGACCTGGACACGCAGGAGAAACGTGTGCAGAGGTTTGGCCTGGCGGAATGGTGATTCAATGCATGGAATTACTGAATTGTTTAATCCTATAATTTAATAATTATATTACTAGAAGTTATTACAAAGTTTTCTCTTTCGGTTTGTGGATGTTTTTTTTTTCTTTTTGTTTTTGCGCAATTTATGCAATTTGAAAAAAGCTGTAGACGATGTTTCCTAGTTTCTGGCGACGCTTTGGAGACACACTCATTTTTACACAGGGGATGGGAACTGGCTAGGGACTTATTTGCGGCTTTGCAGGGTGTTGGACAGCCAGTCCATGGCCTGGTCCAGGCCCTCGCCCTTAGTGGCCGACGTTTTGAATATCTGAAATGTGCGATTTTTAAGGTTTTCTAGCCCTAACGCATGGTGCACCTCGGCGACGGTCATGCAGCCGTCCATGTCCTGCTTGTTGGCCAGCACAACAAGTATCGCCCCAGCCAGCTCCTCCTCGCGCAGCATGTAGAGCAGCTCGTCCTTGGAGATGCCGATGCGGTCTCGATCCGCCGAATCCACCACATATATGATGGCGTCTGTGTTGCTATAGTAGCAACGCCAGTAGGGTCTGCAAAATAGATATATTATAGACGGCCTGAAACTCCCGGCAACTACTGTATCCTTGCAGATGGCTGGAGATAACAGAATCCCCTTATCTCGCGCTACCACTCACCTAATACTTGTCTGTCCGCCCAGGTCCCACACCTGAAACTTGAGGTTCTTGTATGTAACCTGCTCCACGTTGAAGCCAATGGTGGGTATCGTGGTGACCACCTCGCCCACCTGCAGTCTGTAGAGGATTGTGGTCTTGCCAGCACCGTCCAGGCCCAGGATCAAGATGCGCATCTCCCGGGAGCCGAGCAATCCTCGAAAGTAGCTGAGCACCCCACCTGCAGCAAAAACAACAAAAAGGGGGGAACGTACGATTTTTATGACCAGACATCGTCACCGGCGGGTGTTGTCGAGACCCAGGGCCTCGCCGTTTTCCAATTCCACGGCTCCGCTTACCCATGATTCCGGCTGAACGTTGTCTAGTGCTGGCGCTGCCTCTAAATGCCCGAGTTTAACCTAATTAATTGTATTTGGTGCTACAATTAATACAAAACGAAACAATCTTGTTTTCACTTTTTGTACAGGGAATGGTTTCGATGTTGCCATTCACAGGCCGCGTGAACATGACGTGTCAGAGCGTACGTTCAGCAAATAAATATTTCAGATTTACAAAAAAAATTTAATAACTTTACGATTATACTCTTCAAACTAATATTTTAACACATACATAAACTTTGATGTGCTCAATTTTGTTAAATTATAAAAATATTTACTGTGAACTGTGCTGAACGCGCCCATTTTTATTGCCGGTTGGCAGGGTTGTCACCCCGCGTGACTTTTGTTATAGACATCCGTAGATAAAAAAAATTAATGTTTAAAATAAAAAACAGAAATACACGGGAAACGAGATCTGGTCATCTGCGTCTGAGCCCGGACAAACGATCGAGGACATTCCAGCGACGTTCTGGTGGACGCCGTTGGAGCCAGCTTGTAAGGCTGGAGAAGCTAGTCAACGAGATCGTCAACTGTCTGAACAAGACCAGGCGGAGGAGAAGCATCTCGACGCCAGGACCTGAAAAAATGCAGTACAAGCTGCCCGAGGGGGTGCTGCTGGCCAACTTCTCGTATCTAATGGAGCTGGAAACGTTCCCTCAACCGGACTGTCGAACACCAGCGCAGCTGCTGACGGTCAACATCTATGAAGAGCAGGTGGCCCCTACCAAGCATCCCGGTCCACTGATATTCCTCTTCCTCCATGCCGGTCACTACAAGGGCGAGCATTTGATCATTGACTCGAACGTGGCTGCACCTGGCACGTGGCTGAGAAGCAGGATCCGCGGTGATGTTCGTGGAGGGCACCAAATTACCTTGACGGTGTCGCATCACAAGCACTGCTGAGAGAGAACTGGTCACCCACCGTGGATAACTGCATCATTCGCTCCAATCAAGTATATCTTTCCGTACAGAATTAGCCTATCGGATCGTTGCTTTCAAGTAAAGACCGGGGCCAATTCCAACGTGGTCAATTGTGAAATATGTGCAAGAGAATGGTCTGGGCCAGTTATCGAAAACCGCGTTCACTCGAATAACTTTGCCCATCCTTTACCTTGAAGGTGTCTGGATCCCCAAGAACGAGATCTACAACGGTCACAAAAGTGGTGTGTACATCTTCGGCGAGGGTCGCGGTCTGATTGAACACAATAACATTACGGCATTTAAGCTGGCACGGTTCTGGGACTTCTGGAGCAGATTGAGATCTTCGACAATGTCATGGGCGACAAGTGGATCAAATCGGATTCTCAACGCAGTGGCATCCGATCCTGTGACAAACTCGGATTTACGACGGACAAGCGGCGGTCGTGGAGATCACCAATAGTGCAACGGCAAAGCTGGTGCACAATCACGATTTTCATGAATAAGCTTTTTTTTTGTTGATTAAATTAAATAAAAGACTCCGTTCGTGAGTCTGAAACATCGGCGGCGTATGCCAGGGAATCTGTCCTCGACTTCGTCGAGGTTCTTTCCAGCCATCTGCCAGGTTGCGGCAGCTTGGGGTGGCCAAGAAGTTTGGAGCTCTGTCGGAGAATATGGCTGGCAAGAGATGGGTCCTTATCGAGGACTCTACCGTGCAGGGCAACAGTATTGGATCAATAATCAAGCTGTTGCTGGATGCAGGCATTAGGAAGCTAGTCCGCCGCCGCTGGACTGCCCGACGAGTTGAGTTGGTAATACCTCCCAGAAATCTGTTTTATTTCTCGCTGTTGCAGTATCAAAATGCTTTGAGAGGGCGGAATAGCGGTCACAAATTTTGCATTTAGCTTATCAAGTAAACAACAAATGATGCCACATCCGCCTTTTTTCCGTCAAATCTGGCTAATTTAAAATGCGAATCGCTAGATTCAGGAGTTTCTTGACGGTTCTAGCGGTTTTTTCGAAGCATATATGTATTATTTAAATATTATAAAAATACAAATTATAAAATCTCAAATAAATAAGCTGACTGGTGGCTAAATAAAGCGCAACACAAATTTAAGTAAATTGTTTTATTTTTTTTAATTTAGAGGGAAACTTGGATTTTTTTAGGGGGAAATTTCAACTATTTGGGATTTTTTAGGGCTTAAGTCAAATATTTGTCTGGCAACACTGATAGACGTCCGCCATTAGAGTTTTGCTGTCGCGTCGGTAGAAAAAGTGTGGAAAAACCTCTTCAAACAGTGCTAATAGGTAATTTTTTTGCCAAAAACAAAAGAAATTCAAATCTTCACGCTGTGCGCGATATGTTGAATGTAAAGTTTTACTTCTGGGCATCGTTTGTAGTGTGTATTTGGTGTATTGTTCTTGCACCGGCCTGTGTAAAAAAGTGTGCCGCAAACGCGTAAAACGAACGGGGCTGCGATTACATGTCGTGGCTGCAGATTCTATATTGTTGATAAATAATATCAAGAGTTAACATCGTTTTTGTTTACAGACAACGCTGGCCCAGTTGGTCGCTGGTAAACGTACGCAGGAGCCCTTGGATAAGTAGCAACAATGGCCTCGCCCTCCCCGGCGAACAGTCCCATGCCGCCGCCACAGGCCCCCAGTCCCATGGCCCCGCCATCCCAGAGTCCTGCCCCCTCGCCGCACAGTCCGTATCCGCAGCACCAGCAGCCCGGGCCGCCGCAAGGACCACCGCCCGGAGCACCGCCACACATGCAAGGACCACCGCCACCCGGCCATCCCGGAGCCTACGGCCATCCGATGCAGCATGGGCCACCAGGACAGGGTCCACCGCCTGGCCACCATATGCCGCCCCATCACCAGGGTTTGAGTATGTGTTTGACACCGCATTTGCGGCCCCTTCATCCTCACGTAATCATCCGTAGTTTTCTCAAAAGGTCCGCACATGGGAATGCAAATGCCGCCGACAGGACCGCCGAATATGGCATCAATTGGTTACCAATCGCACGGAATGCCGCCAAATGTAAGTTATCAAGCGATGTGGGGTCCAAACTTTGGGGTATGGGTAGGAGCAAAAAAGGTTTAGTTTCTTTTTTTTAACTTTGAAGTCCATTTGAAGAACTATCTACAATAGATAAATGAATAAAAATTCAGTTCATACATGTCGTTTTAAGAATAGGTACCAAACCATTATGGTGGTCTATATGGTATCTCCGACCTCAAAGAGACTATTTCCGATAAGATTTCAGAAGACATTAGAGCTAGAGCAACTAAATGAATCAAATTATTATCTATTTAATAATTAGCATTTTTATAATTTTAGTCAGAAGTTTGCAACGCAGAAAGGACGTCTCCTTCCTTTGTTCTGACCATTTAAAGTATATTCATACATATGTATGTATATTCTTAATCAGCATTGTTTATGCTAGTCCCTCAGTGAAGTTAAGCTTGAAGCTATCTGAAACTTTTTAGATAGTCTTTTGATTGTTTTCACTACTATAAATACAGTTGTTGCCTCCCAATTAGAAAGACGACTATAATGGTTGCATTTGTATCGATAAAAAGATAAACACCCGTTTTTTCCCTCTAATGGGCCTAGAAATATTATACTATTTAGTAATTAGTAAGGATTTACAAAATATCTTTCCTATTTTTTGTGAAAAAAAAAAAAATGTTAACGAAAAAAATCGAAAATAATACCGTGCCATATTTTTATAATTTTCATTTGTCAAAGACCCATCCAACTGCAAATTTTTCGACAAAAACTATGATTTAATAAAAGGTACACTGAAACACTCAAAAAATAACGGTAGAAATGCAAAACTGTTCCCACTCAGTGACTGTAAAATAAGTCACCGTGCCGAAAATGTATTCTGAAAAATAATTATGAATAATAAAATCCAAGTATATTATTTTTCAGCTTCAGAATGTATATATTGATAGTAATAATAGCATAGGAACGATTGGCAGAGGTATAGAAAAATGTTAAGCTGTGTATGTTAAACTGTAACTTCAGAACTATAAAATAATTAAAATATAATATTATGATATAATTGGAAACTGCAAGGGTATACAAACTTCGGCGTGATGAAGTTTACTTTCTATCCCCCTTTTTTTTCTCTTTTTAATTTCGTTACAATGATATACATGAGAGTTATTAGATCAATATAAGTTTTGTGCCTGAAAAAGCTGTGCATCATCGATTTGTAGGTAGCCCCAAAAAATGTTGCACATGTTACGAGCAACAATTGCCTAGCAATATTTTCTTGTGAATTTCGCAATGTATGACTTCAGTTTTCAATCCCCTTGCTGGTGATGTATAATTATTTTTTAAAGATTTATTAGGCAGCGCTTGTGGCTTACAAATTAAACTTACTAAATGTTTTTCCAAAAGTCTCCATTAAGAGCAGTTGTGTTTAATTGTTCTCCCGCCACTTTTTTTTTATCTGCCGGCAATCAAAGCTGGATGATCAAGAAAAGCTCTATGGGAAAGCTTTTAATTATTGCCAAATGACAGTGCAGCTGGGTTCAAGCTTTTAATTTAGATGTCTTTTTTCGCAAACAGTTTTTAGTGTGTCTCATGCTTAATTTACTTTGGCACTGGCTTGCCCCCCACCGAATCCTCCAGAGCGGCTTTACGCAACAGCTCCTCAATCTCTTTGCGCAACTTCTCCGTTCCGGCACAGATTAGATCAGGCTTCATTATGTCAAAGGGCCCGCCAAAGGGAGCCGTGACCACGCCGCCCGCCTCTTTCACGAGCAGGGAACCGGCAGCGCAGTCCCAGGGATACATGTCCTCGATGTAGAAAGCATCCAAATTGCCAGCTGCTACCATACACAGCTCATCGACCACACAGGAATAGGCCAAGAGTCTGGGGATTAGAAAAATTGCCTTTATTTTCTGAAAATTTACCATTTTAAAGATTTCATCACAGATATCTATTCTTCCAACATTCAATTTAAATTGATCTTTATTTTTGATGTGTAGCGAGAGCTTTGACTGATTAATTGTTTTGTACTCAACAATTGCCTTTTTTTTTTAACGAGTTTAATTGTGGAATTCATGACGATAAAGTATTGCAATTGATCGGAGTTCGAATTTTATTTCCATTTTAATTAAATTGAAAGTTTACTAGTTAAGCTGAATTTGTAAACTTACCGCCTAGCATTCAATCCTACGTGATAGATTCGTTTTATGTGCTCGTTAGCCACCGAATGGACGTGCAGAAGGGACACTTCGTAGGCCACATTGGCATCCTTGATGCTGTCACAGTTGCTCACATTGATAGCCTTGCCATTGCAAAAGGCGCCCTGTCCCAACTTGGTAGTGAATAGCTTCTTCTGCACGGGATTGTTGATCACACCCAGCACAATCTGTTTGTTGATGGAGAGACCAATAGAAACGCAAACGTGCGGGATCTGCTTGATAAAATTTGAGGTGCCATCGATGGGATCTATGATCCAGGTGGGCGCATCCGTCAGCTCACCGGACACATTGTTGTTCTTGGCAGTGGCCTCCTCGCCAATGAACTTGTGCTCCGGATACGTAGCTAGTATCTTCTCCATGAGAAAATCCTCGATTTTGTTGTCATAGTCGGTGACCACGTCATAAAAGTCGCCCTTGATGGAAACGTTTTTACTGGCCATCTCGTAGCCCTCCAAGAGGATCTCACCCGCCTGGACGGCCAAGGGGTGAATGAAGCTGTACAGCTCCTCGATCAGTGCTTGTGACATCTTGATTGTTCTCTGTATGCTTCCAGGCTCCAAACGATGCGTTGCTGATCAGCTCGCAGTGCCAACTAATCAGAGAGATTGCGCCCGCCCAGCTGGAAGTGTCTCTCGTGCTCTGCTGGAGCTTTGGTTTCGGTCTGGTTAGGTTACATTCGTTCTCTGATTGTTTTGCCTGCTTCTTCGAGGTTTTATGTACTGAAAATTGGCAACTCGTCTGGCTGCATGCATGCCTCCATTTCTGCTGCTTTATCTCAATTTGTTTGATGTACACAAATAGACAGAGACGCTTTTTATCTCTCCACAGACAGTCAAATAGTCGTAAAACCTGTTTTTATCAGCGTTTTTTTTTTCTCGATGCTTTTAAGTAGCTTTGGATGAATTGTATATTTGGGGCTGCAAGTCATTATTGTAAGAGAGGCCTTCTAAGCTTGGCATTTTTATTTAAGCTGATCATTTAATTATTGTCTTTTCCTGACAATATTTTGAATCATCCGACAATAGGCTTCATTTGATGAGCTCTGAAAGGGTTTCTTTAGTTTGTAAACTGACGGTCTTAACTAATCTTGTACAAAAAATGATGACCACCTAGATGACCTAGAGTTTAAAGAAAAACGTGAATGGATCTAGCAAAAGGGACTTTATGATCATTGTCACTTAAGAAGAGCCTAGATTTGTGGCTTCGTATGTACATATATCTTATATATTTTCTTTTCTTTTTCATACAAACGTATAACCTATAATCTGATCAGCTTGCTCTATTAATTGAATCACGTTTTTGGCCAATTCTTCGGAGCAAGTGCACACACAATCGGGTTTCATCACATCAAATCTGCTACCGCTGGTATGGTAAACAAAGCCACCGGCTTCTCTGAGAATTATGGCACCGCCGGCCAGATCCCAGGGCTTTAGATTCTCCACATGATAGGCATCACATCGGCCGGCGGCTATATAGCAGAGCGTGAGCGCTGCACATCCAAAGCTGCGAGTGCTGATAGCGGGGGAATGCAGTGTGTTAATTATGTGGGTATAATCAGAGATTAGACAGAGATCTACATAGGAGATCACTCACCCAGTGGCATTCGAGGCCAGCTTGTACAGACGCTTCACATTGCTGTCGCGCGCCTTGGCCACCACGATCAGGGAGATCTCGTAGCCCACCACGGCTTGGTTTATCTGTAACCCAAAAATGTTATTATCTTTTATTATTTTCTTATAAGTTATACGTTTATTATTACTAGAAATGTCTAGACAAAGCCTAACTGTTCCTAGAGGAAGAATGATTATTATATTTAATTACTTTTTGTCAGAATAATTTTAGTGTAAGTACTTTCTTTCAATTTATTTGCCCCGGAAAGAGTGCTTCCTTTCATGCAGGGTATTATAATTTTAGTCAGAAGTTTGCAACGCACTGAAGGAGTTATTTCAGCATTAACAGCCGAGTCGATCTAGCCATGTCCGTCCGTCTGTCCGTTTCTACGAAAAATAGTCCGACAGTTTTAAAACTCTCAAAGTTAAACTTTGCAGATAGTTTTCTGACTACTGACAGATCGGACGACTTTATAATACAGCAGTCATAGGAACTATCGGAGCGATTTAGAAAAAATAAAGATTTCGTTGTTTTTCAACATATTTATACCCTTGCAGGGTATTATAATTTCAGTCAGAAGTTTGCAACGCAGTGAA
>JAEIII010045092.1:0-10555 GCA_018905755.1 Drosophila ohnishii | reverse complement strand
CTTTCCTCCAACCTTTGACCTTTAATAGTTTATGGATACATTCCTGATGATTGCAGGGAATACTCAGGAAATTCTGGAGTGTGTTATATTTATAAATTATTGTTTTTGAATTATTAGGAATTCATACAAATTTCAGATTATTATAGAAATAAGTTTAAAGATTAAGAGCTGAAGAAACAATGAATGTACACACTCACCCCACATCGATATGTGATAAAGAGGACTCCAAGAACAGGTGGAGGTTTATAGACTTTCCTCCAACCTTTGACCTTTAATAGTTTATGGATACATTCCTGATGATTGCAGGGAAATGCTCAGGAAATTCTAGAGTGTTGTTGTTACTAAAAAGAAAAACATATATACTAATTATTAAAAATTAAAAAAAATGTCAGATTTTTATAGAAATAAGTTTAAAGATTAAGAGCTAAAGGAACAGTGGATGGATTGACCTTTAATAGTTTGGGGATAAATTCCTCATGACTAAAGGGAAATGCTCAGGAAATTCTAGTGCTGTTACTGAGGCAGATTTCAATTTAGATTTGAAACTCACCACTGGGTTTATTGGTTTCCTTAAACGACAGACAGAAGGAAACTGAGATACCACAGGGTCTTACCTAACATGTGTCACAAGAGAAAATAAGATTATGCTAGGAACTACAAAATAAATAAATATATAAATTCCTTCACCTTTACATATTCTTGCAGTCAAAATACAAGTTACTTTTTGAACGGACGTATAAAAATGTTTATTGGTATATTCTCTTGGCAAAAACGATACATACATAACATGGTGTACACATATACATATAACTATAGTTACTGGAACAATGCAACGTTATCAACATATTCATGGCTAGGAGAGGTGAAATGAGTTCAGGAGTGACGGCCAGGAATGGGGATGGGGTGGGGAGGGAATAGAGTCCATGAGTAGCTTAACAAACAACAGCATTAATGAACAACGACTACGTACGCTACACATAGGACGACGAGGGTTGATCGTGGCGCATTTCCAGGTTGTACAGGACACACGTGCCTTTGCTAGTCGCGCTGGTTGGCATCCTTGCGTCTGCATATGGGTGTGTGTGCGATGTGCTTGGTGTATGTATAATAAGTTACTTGGCGTTTCCATGTCGGCTTTGGTGCTTAGGCGTTAAGTTTATTTAGTGCTGGCAGCTCTTAAAACTAGCGTACATATTAGAACATGAATTGCCCGATCGCTAGAGATGATTGGTTAGATGGTGGGAGTGGGCGATTGTGAGGGGGAGCGCTCCTGCTTAGCTTTACAATGCCTGGGTATGTATGTATACGTGAAAACTAAACAATAATACATGGGTAAATAAACGGAAGGGAATTTCTTAACACAATATTTATGCAAAAATATGCAAAGGTCACAAAACGTAAGATATAATAAATTGTGGTGACTTGGGAGGGCGGGGATTGGTTGGTGGGTTTGATGGGTTTTGTTAGGGTCAGGATTTTGATTGAGGCGGTTGCGTCCGCAGTTTTCGTCTTTTTCGGGGTGGGGCGGGGGGATGAGGGATCGGTTCAGGTGTCGTGAGGGGGGAGGGCTGAAGCGTCTTAGAGCCTAACTGAAGCGTAACATTTTCAGCTCGATTTGAATTTCAATTTGGCTAAACTTGAGGGCTGTCCTACGACAGATTGCTTTCGTTCATGTCCAGGTTGCTCTGGAACAGCTCCTGGTTGGTCAGCAGCGGCACCTTGGCCACCTCGTGGAATATCTTGTGCGAGTATTTGTTCCGTATCGTCTTGATTGTGGCCCGTGGCTTGCGATGTAGTCCGGCGTTCAGCACGGGAATTATTTCGGCAAACTCTGCCAACTGATATCCCGTGTAGTATATGAGCGTTGGGGTCCAGGTCTCCTTGTCCAGCTGCCCAACTCCGCCGTGCATGCGTAAAGCCATAAAGAGGGCGGCGGAAGCCATCTGCGAGTCGCTAAACGAAATGGTGGCATAGTCCATCAACGACAGCTCGAGGATGTAGCGCGCCAACGTCAACGTGGGCATCGGCACCTTGGCGCAGCGGGCATAGCGGCGCAGGAAGCGGTACGACAACGGGATACCCAGATCGTATTTGATTATGCGCAGCGTCTCCCGCTCCATGCGCACCAGCTCGTCGTGTTTGTAGGCCCCGTCGCAGATGTACAGAAAGTCCTCAATCAGCGGCGGCGAGCGCTCATCGTACTTGCAGGCAATGAACAGGGCGGCGGCGCCCAGCAGCTGAAGCTTCTCCTTGTTGATCACCTCGCGGCACAGATACAGGTCAACGATCTTGACCGCCAGGTACAGAGTCTCGTGGTTCAGCTCGAACGTCTCCTGCACCTCTACCATCCAGTCGACCAGCAGTGTGCGCATCCAGGTGGTCAGGTTGACCTGACGAGGCATGTAGTCGGCAATGGTGAACTCCGGCTCACGAGCCTTCAGATAGTTGAAGATGTCCATGGCGTAGTGGGACACCTGGAAGGGATCGTCCCAGTTCATGCGGTCGAAGTCCTCCACGCCTGGGGGCACCGGCTGAATGGGCACCACCTGGCTGGGAGCACTCTCCGGCAGTGTCAGCAACTGCGGCTGCGGCTGCTGCTCAGTCTTTTGCTGTAACTTGGCGGAGCGACGACGCGCCGCCTCGAAGTTGCCCGATAGGCGCATGGAATCGCAGCTGGAGACATCCTCCAGGGCGGACATGTATAGGCTGTCCTCAGTCTTATTAAAGTCGTTTGATATGCGGCGCACCGGCTTGATGGCGCCCGGCGGTGGAACGGCCAGGTTCTGTTTGGGCGGCAACAGCACGGGAATGGGCTGGGGAGCAGCTGGCATCGGCATTTCCCCCGAAGCGGCAGTCTTTTTGGCGGCGGGCACGGCCTTGGCGCGCGGCTTGGGCCTGGCCAATGCCTCCTCGATCTTGTCGAGCACCTTGTGGCAGTTCTCCACCGCATCATCCGACTTGCTGGAGGCGCGCGTCACCACCTTGCTGGGCGCCGCATCGGCGAAGACGTTCAAGATTAGATTTTTGTCCTGGTTCTTGGCATCCATCAGCGCCTGCAGCTGCTGGGCCGTCGGCTTTTTGGCCACAGAGCCAGAGGCCTCCTCATCGTTACCGGGATGCAGCGACATGACCTTAACGTTGTTGGTGAGGTTGCCCAGCGCCGAGCGCTTGATTTTGTCGTTCTTGATGGGGCTGTGGTCGGCCTTGCGCTTGGCGCGCGTCTGCATGTTCTCGGCATTGGGGTCTATGTTGGCGGCAATGCCCCTCCGGCCCCGCCTGGTGGCGGCTCCAGGGACCAGGAGTGGATTGGCGGCGGCGGCCGGCTGCCCGACAGCCATGACCCCGCGCGTTGCCTTTGCCGGCGCCATTTTGAAATGCAGTGCTCGTTGTTGTTTGTGTGCGGCTCTAGTCCTCTGGCCGCTTTATTGCTGTGTTTTGCGGCGTCACTGGTCTCCTTGGCACTAGTTTCTGCAGCGGCTGTGCGGACAACTGATCTCGTTTTCGGGCTGCTAAAACTGCTGCTCGGTCGTCGTCTCACACAAACTCACTACACAAATTCCTCGTTTCAGCTGGAGTTGTAGCGCTTGGCCGACGGCGATTGGGAGATAAAGAGCAGAAATCGAAAAACAGCGCCAGGCCAGCGTCGCTTGCGGATAGTGTGACCGGGCCGAAAATACCTGCGAACTATCGGTGCACCTATTGCGCGGTGCACTGTTTACCGCCATTGCATCCAATTTTCAAAATAATATTTTGTGTGTTTTTGGGTTTTATCTATCTGTAAAAATGATCAAAAGACTATACACAATCGAAATATTAGTAGTAAGTAGATCAATAATTTTAAAGGATCGGGAAAGCTTAAAAAGGAAACCATCCTTGTATTGTGTTGTTCAAATTTATAAAATGTTTATGTTTGTTGAGAAGAAATATAATATTTGGTAGTTTTAGCTGTTGGTTTTTGAAGAATATATTTTGAAAGTATTTTGAAGAATAATATTTTTATAAACTTTTTTTTTTTTTTTTGAGGATTAAGTTACTTCCTGCCCGAAATGAAGGAAGATTTTTTTTTTAATAAACCTGTTTTATTGTATATATCACCCGATAGTTAAGATAGACTAGAAGTTACTGAATACGATAGGGAGGCAGGTTCAAATTTGACAAATTACGAAAGGCCCAGCATTCGGATTGTTCTTCATTAAATAAATTAAATAGCTAGCGTTGCTTTTCCTGTTTGATTTTATAATAAAACTAATTGTGTCCCCGGAATATGTTGCAAATATCCTTTCATAACTTTAAAACTTAAATAAGATTTTTAATATTGGGTTCAATTTCATTTTTATTACAGTCTTCCATTTCTAAAAACGTATTTTCCATAAGGGGGAATGTAAAAAAGATTATTAAGTAATTTTGGTTCATTTCCGGTTTATTAGTCTTTCATTTCTTATTTAAAGTTTTCTTAAGAAGGAATGTAAAAAAATCAAAACATTATTTTTCCCCGGAAACATTTATAATTAAAGAATACATATGTGATATTCCGATATTCGATGGCGCTAGAAAGTTATAGTTTCAAGAAGGGATTCCATTCCCATTTTTATAGGATAACTGATTAAAATGCCGTGTGTTTTGCTGCTCCATTGTGTAAAGAAGTAAAGACTTAACGCCAGAGTTTACACACAACTTTTTATTTAATTGTTAAACAAAATATATATACGCTTTTATGTATGTATCAGTTTGCTGTAAAACTAATGATTATATATAGGCATATTTAATATTAAATTTATTCAATGTTTCTTTTTGCTTTCTAAACAAACATATTCAAGTAGTCACACAATGTCTTGCTAATGGTTGATCGAAGAGATATATGTATTTTCATAGACATGCGTAGAGCTAACTGCATAATTATGGCTTGCTTCATGGGCATGACAAGTTTAAGGTTTAGGGGAAACGCTCACGCAGTCAGTCACACAACCGTACAGACGCACACACGTACTAAAGACAACTTATAATTAGGAATAGGAGAAATTTACAAAAAAAATACAAGAATAATAGCAGTATGCGTTGCAAAGAATATTAAAATGTATAAATAATTACAGTAAGCGGCTTGGTCTGGAGAGTCTACAAGGGGAAGGGGAGATGGAAAATCGTTCACATACATTCGTTAATCTTCTATACTTACAATTGTATACATATTTCTATAAATTAAGTATGCTAAAAATATAATAACTTATTTTGCTCTCTCTCTCTTTATCTAATAAAAACAAGTTCGCGAACAACAAAAGGGCAAATAAAAACAAAATACAATGAATTTTGGATCTATGTCAAAGGGGCGGGGCAATTTTGCCCCAGCCAGCATTCTCGTGTTTACATTTACGAATCTCATAAGTTTTGCAAAAAGGACAGAAGCTTCGTTTCGTAATTTTTATTCGATTCCAGATTACGCAGCGAGTGTCGCTCTTCGGGGAACACATGTAGATCGTACGGCTTGTTGGCCTTGTTCAGGGCGCTGATCAGGCGGGAAGTGTGGTAGAAGTGCACGTTCTCGTCGATCAGGCCGTGGATGAGCAGCAGACGGTTGTCCCTGAAATAGGAATAGTTTGTGAAATTAGAAAATACAAAGCTTAGCTGAGGGCTAACTTACTCTTCGGGAAATGAGTTGATGTATTTGAGCACCGAACCGGCCGAGTAGCCGGCCTCATTGTGCTGGGGCAGATCCATGTAGCGCTCCGTGTAGCCCGTGTCGTAATACTCCCAGTTGGTGACGGGCGCCCCGGCAATGGCCACCTTGAAGATCTTTGGAAACTGGACTAAGCCCATTAGACTTAGGTAGCCGCCTGTTTGAATAAATTACAAACATTGAATACACTTGCCTTATTTATACATTGTGCTGTCAGTTAACCTTTGAGACCGAACATAAATGAATTCGACTAGAAGGCCGTGTTTTTACATTTAATTAAGGCTTTAAGGTTAACATCAAGGTAATCATAATGTACATTTCGCTCTGACTGTATCTAAGTTGCAGTTATTGACTTCATTAAAATAAATGTTAAATGGCTTTATATAAAACTCATTTTTTAACAGTTTTTATTACTACAAATGAAAGAAAACTAACTTTGGGACGCACAAATTTATACACCCTGGCAGTTTGCCGTTGTATCATAGCATCCAATCAAAAATCGATAAAACCTTTCTCATATTTAACTGATTAACTTACCGTAAGACCAGCCATGTATGGCCACACGATCCATGTCGATGTAGCCTAGCTGGTCGGCCAAAATGCGCAGAGCGTCCACTTGATCGGTCAGCTCTACCTGACCCATCCGTCCGCGAATGTGGCTCTCGAATCTCTTGCCACGATGGCGTGATCCGCGCGAGTCTATGCAGATAACGCAGTAGCCCTGAGCGGCCAGCATATGCATGCGTAGTTGATGCTTGCCCTGTGAGGGTGAATTAAAACCAAAGGTTACTTTCCAATCAAAGTCCACTCACTGCTTTTTATACCCACCTTGAATGTATTGTTGACGGTCTGCACCTCGGGTCCTCCGTAGACATTGAGCACCGTGGGGTACTTGACTCCCAGCTGGAAGTTGTGCGGCTTGAAGACCATGGCGTATACGATATCGCCAGACGGTAGCTGGGGTCGGAAAATCTGGGGGCAGTACTGTGGCTCGGGCTTACCGCCTTCATGCAGGTAGCCTACCAACGAAATCTGGATGCCGTTGACTCCGCCGTTCTGACATGTCTGGTTCACGCGCATCACCTTGCAACTGGGCAGCCGCTGGATGTTGCAGTATACCAGCAGCATGAGCTGGCATTGCTGGAAGCGCACAGGAAAAGAGTATTACAATTTGTAAAATTCAAACGTGCAAGTTTACCCACATCATCGAATTCTACAAGATAAGAGTATCCAGGCTCTGTGAGCAGGCGAATGTGCTCTGGCCGCTGCAGGCTGACCACATACAAGTGCTTCTCCAGCGGAGTGTCGCGCAGTCCCACAAAGTATACCAGCTGGTTGGCTTTGTCCACCCAGAGGCTTCTGGCCAGCACCTCCCATTCGCCGCTGGTCAGTGCGACCTTGTTGAGGATGCGTGGCTGCAGTGCCGACTGCTCAACGAAGCTGGGCTGAGCTGAGGTCGATCCCGCCTCCGATTGACCGTTCGCATGGTTCAGCAACAGGCTGGCGGTGACCAGATAGAGATGCCGGAAACCCGTCTCCTCAGAGGCCCAAAGGAAGGTGACGCTCGTATCGTCCAGCTCCAAGAAGTGAAGCATATCGTGCACGTTTATCCAGCTCTCGGAGTGCTCCGTATAGATCACTTGCAGGGGTGTAATCGTGCGGCTGTAGAGACTGCGCCAGCTATGATCGCCTATGGAGTCTGTTGGCGTCGACACCTGGCTGCTGTACGACTCGCAGAAGTTGTCCAGCGGTATAAGGATTACATCCAGTCGCTGCTGCTTCCTGTCCAAGCCCTGCACCCAGACACTAGAAATAAAGGAAAATAATCATTAAATAAATGTATGATAGTAATCTATATTAATACAAAACAATATCATGGTAAATAGCTTAGGTACATATATAAAATATCGTAAATTGTTATATGTGGACCATTCTCTGAAGTCAAATGCGACATTTGTACGCATAAATTCTTCCAATATACTCACTAGTTCGCATCCGGTGTCCAGCCGACACGCACTATGTACTCCAGCCAATTGAAGACTGCCAGCAGAGAGTAGGGAAGGTCCTTGATGGCAATCTCACTGATCTGTAGCGCTTCGTTCAAAACAAACTGGACAAGCTTGAGCTTCGACTTGGCATTGGGGCTGCCGGTGCGCGGGAAACGGTACTCATCCACCCGACCATGCACGGCCGTCGACGAGGGGAACGTGTACAGGGAGACCTCAGTTTCGTCCACCTCCTCGTACACGATACGATAGATACCGTCGTCGGAGTGCGGTTGCCACCAGAAGCCTTGATACCGACTGAACTCCTCCTGCATCACGTACGAGGGCACGCCGGCGCTTAGAGCGTCGTCTGCATACGAGTGCCTGCCGCTGCTGGTGTAGGTGAGCCGCTTCTCGTGCCCGCTTAACGTGTGGGTGACAAACAGGTCACAGTCGCTGATGTAGGCTATCATGTCGGAGTTCTGCGGGCAAATCTGCGGATCCAGCGCTGTCCACTGTGGACAGGTGCGCAGTTGTGTGGGAAACAGCAGTCCAGACTGTTGTGGGTAAAAACCAGAACATAATCTTAATGAAACGAGGCCATCCCGCTGGGTCTTATACTCACATTATAGCCCGTGTCCAGACATTGGTAGAGGTCGTTGAAGCAGGCAAAGACCAGCTTGCCCGAGGGCTTGTGCAATTCGTAGCAGGTGATGCCCCAGGTGGAGAGGCGCTTGCGCTCTTGCAGCAACTGAAACTCGCGGGCATAGGGACTGGCGGAGCCACTGCCACCGCTTCCGCCACTGCTTTGAATAGGCTGCTGCAGCAAGGGACTCCACGATAGGCTGGAATCAAAAAGAATGATGCTATTAGTTCCTTGCGAGAATGGTCGAGAGAGTCTCCGCTTACCGAGGTTTAACCAGCGTTCCAAAGTGAAAGGCTCCATGCTGACTACTGCTGCTGGTTGGGGATCCTGCACTTAGAGTTGGACTCCCAGCACCAGACTCGCCCTCCAGGCGCTGTACCACCAGCTGCTGTTCCTCCGTCTGGAGCAGATTTATGTCCGCAAAGAGCAGCGTTGTCTCCCAACTCTGGGGCGGAGTGCCCAGGAAGTAGCACCGCGCACGGCCGTCGGAAAGGTGGCGGAATTGCACGTTGGTGGGCACCATCGACGACAGGTTGCACATCTTTTTTCGCATCTCCTGCACCACCTGCTTGTTTTCCGCCCAGCTTTTGTTGGGCGTTGGAGCCGCAATGTGTCCATCATTGTCCACACCATCATCGTCCTCGTCCTCCTCGCAATCGTCGCAGTCGTCGTCACCTTCGTCCCCGTCCAAGCCGTGCGGCGGAGTGCCACTCGTGGGCGAGCTGAGATGGTTGGTGATCACCGAGGCGGCGGCTGCCACCACCTCTGTGGTTGTGGCCGTGGCCGCTGCGGCAGCTGCTGTAATGGGTGAGGTGATCGAGTTGAGGGCACTGCCTATGGAGGAGTACAGTGCGTTGGCTGTCGTACCCAGCGATCCCATGCTGGTGAGGCTGGCTATTGAGTGCGTGGAACCAGGCGTGCTGCCGGCGCTCTGGATGCTGCGGTCCATGAGCATGTTGGAGCTCGTTCCACCAGCCACACTCACCGCCGTCGATACACGGGCCGTGAAGCCGTCTAGGAGATTCACAAAAGACGTGGCCGCCGCATTTGTGATGCTGTGGCTGCGATGGTGGCCTCCTCCCCCATTGTTGTTGTTCCTGCCCATTTGAGACTGTGGCTGCTCCTGCTCAAGGCCCATCAAGGTATTGTTGCTATTCGCATTGGGGCCGCCACTGAGGTTCACGCTGAGCGGCGGACTGGGCGACGAGGGCAGACGACTCCTCTGCTGCTGCTGCTGCTGTTGGTTCACTTGGGTCCTGCCCTCCATAATGGGATTTTCGCTGACCCAATTCAGAGGCCTCGGACCACGTACACACACAAAATTTCGGCCTCTTCTTGGACAGCTGAAACGTACTCACGCACACACTTTCGCTGGAGCAGGCACACACACACACCCACAGAGGCACCGTACACGCTCACACGCTGGCCGTTGGTTTGTTGTTATTTTGCTTCGCCTTTACCGTGCGCGATGTGATGATTCTGGCTGGGATTCCGCTCCGAATGGTCCCTGGCTTCTAACCGATTCTCACTGCACTCTGTGGCCTGCTGTCCGCTCTGGTATTTTCCACACTCATGCTGCCTCGGCTCTTTGCTCTTCGTCTTTTGTTGCTGTCGCTGCGCTGCTACTACTTGTGTGTTGTTGTTCTTTTTTGTGCGAAATGTAAAAGTGAAAGTCCGGACGGAAAGGCAGGCAGTCGCCGAGCACTTAAGGTTCTCGGTGGCGACTCGTGTTGGGGCGTGTGTAGGTGCTCAATGCGAAATCGAAATGATTGATCTAATTGTTTTCATTATTCGGGCCACGAAACTGCAGGTAAATCAAAAGAATGCACGAATGATATACGATATAAAGTGCCCGTGCGGGATTGGGCTGGAGTCGTGCTTCGGTCACACTGAAGCGGCGTTTTCAGAGATCGCATTGCGGCCTAGAGATGTGAGAAATTTTGTAGAATCATTAAGCGATACATCGCGTAGGCAAAATACACATAAACAAATTTTAAGCCCTTTTTGTGGGTCTTACATTTCATGGATCTTCGATTGTCTGTATTTCGTGTTAAGATGGGCGTAGACTTCATCGATCTTTGACTGCTGCTGCTCCTGCTGCGTCACAACAAGTCACTCTCCGAATTCAACACCAACAAAAAAACAAAACCAGCAAACTTTAGTAGCCAGGTGTACTTTCCATTACGAGTTGTAACGTGTGACTTCAAGAGTAAAAAACGGGTTATGTTTAAAAATAGGAAATACTTAGAAATA